>JAPMOR010029352.1:443850-454392 GCA_026543865.1 Argiope aurantia
AATATAAATGTGTCTATATTATAAAACTAATACTATATTATAAATGTGTTAATTCCAATTCACTTACAGTATTTCTCACATTCTTACTATTTTGTTTTGGTCTCCAGATTTTAAATCAAAATAATTTTTTAACACACTAATAAAATCATGTTTCTTAAAAACTTGCTTTTTAATTTTTTGTATTTTCTTCGAATTTCTTCAATTTGTCTGTTCATTAGAAGAAAAATAAAACTATCATTCCGTATTTAAATTTACTGACTGAAAAAATTAAGGTACAACCTGCTTTTTGAAGACTACCCACAAAGGGATGCAAACAACTATGGTTTAAATGAAGAATATTTGTAAAATAAATTAAATGAAATAAATAATATATTAGCTATCTATTTTTTTAAAAAGAAATTTGTACTTTCACAGAAGTTTCTAAAAACAATGAATGTCTTGCTTTCGTATTCTGTGAACTGATTCTATGAAGGCTTGCTTAGTTTCGATTTTATCTATAAAGATATTGTTGGTAAGGTGTGGGAGAAATTTTTTTCTTAGATTCTTTAGGGTTGCTGGCTATCAGAAGAATGGATTGACGTATTTGACGCAACTCGATTTTATTAGAAGTTTATATGCTTTTCTCTGTAGTTCAGAGTCTCTAGGAACAACATTAATTCAAAAATTCGGTTTCGAGAAAACGTTAAATGCAGGCCAAATCCACAATCTATGAATCGAGGATCTCGTCTCGGTGTTTCACAGTAATGAAGTTTTTCAACGGAGCACATGAAAGTCAATATGAACACTTAGCTTAGCGAGGTAGAGCATTATCATTTGTTAGGATGAATTACTCACCAATAGCACCAGCATATAGATCAGATTCAAGCACTTTATGCCCGGAAAATGAGTTTCACTTCTATGCTGTGAAAAAAACGCATTTACAATCAAGGATTTATGAGAAAAAAAATACTTGCGATTGCCAAATTTAATTGACAATACAGAAGGTACTTTTATATTGGAAAAGGCACTGGACAAGACAGCAATGACCATTTGTACTCTTCTCAAATGAGATCGAATGCACTTTGAAGAATAATTCCTATTGTGTGTTGGTACGGAGAGAACAAGACACCATGTAACAGTTTTGGAAGACAAATAGAGAAGATGAAATTATGATTAGCACTCGTCGTTCTTGTTTTGCTTAGCTGGTAATTGGCTCCCAGCCACAAAGTGGCCAATCTATGACCTTCCTCCTCATCTTTCACTACACCTACCATCTTCTGGGGTTAACTGCCTCGGAGAGGATGTAAGTTTGTGAGTCGGCCAGTTTTATGGACGGTTATGCTAAAGACAGCAAGCGGCTACAACTAATCCTGCCGATACTGCTTCGCTCAGTGGTGGCAGCATGATTGGCTTCACACAATAAGAAGACACCTGCTATCCTGTTTAACAAGAAGCAGACCACCATTTGGAGAAATTCCCCTGAAAATTCTTTATATTCCTCTATCATGGTTAGCACTATTATCTTTTTGGGTGGTCACACTGAATTTCAAGGAGAAACTCTAATTGCTGAGAGAAATAGAGAACAGAACTTCGATTCATATGTCAGGCTATATGCTGGTGATGTTAATGAGTAATTCATCCTAACGAATGATAATGCTCTACCTCATCCAGCTAAATGGTCATATTGTCTTCCATCTGCTCCATTGAACAACTTACCTGCTGTGAGATACCGACACGAGATTTTCGATTCATATGTCAGAATAAATGTTGGTCTTATTGGGGGGAAATTCATCTTATTAAATAATAATAATCGACCTTACCAAAGTAGGTGGTCGTGCTGACTTCTACATAAGCTTCCTGGAAGAATTTTCATTGATGTGAGACACCGAGATGAGATCCGAAATTCATAAGTCAGTTCATATACTGGTGTGGAATTCTTCCTAGCGAAGGTTAATGCTCATCCTCACCAAACTACAGAGTGCGCAGAAAAACCCGGGCAAACAAATTTTAATATAACTTGATCAAAAATAAATTAATTTACAAAATATAACAAATAATAATAAGAAGAAATTTTTAATGATAAATAAATTTAATTGGTTTCAAAGCAGCCGACTTTTGTTGAGATGCAGAGGCGCAAACGCTTATTGAAATTTTCAGCAATTTTCAGCAGCTACAAGTCTTCTTCCTTTAATCTATCCCATTACCGCAGTAGCCATTGCTTTAGAGAGTCTAAACTTTTATGCCGTTTAGGGCAAGCTCTAGACTTCAAAATGGACCACACACTTTAATCATGGGATTGAGATTCGGCGAGTATTGTATCCATTCTCCAGATGATATCACGTCCAGAAAATGTTCTTTCCACCACTCTCCTGTATTTTTAGCCTTGTGAGCTGATTCAGAGTCTTATTGAAATTCCCAATTTGCATTACTGAAGTGCTTTTTGGCCCAAGGAAATACAACAGCTTCTAGAATGTCCCACTTGGACACTTTTTGTATTATTTTAGCACCCTCATTGACAAAAACTAGAGATATTTTGCAGCTTTCGCAAATTCCGCCCCAGACCAGGACAGAGTTTGGAATTTTGCGATGTTCAACAATTGCTGGAGTGCTTGGTGCGTCTACAGACCAGATCTCATATTTCTAAGAGTTACCGAGCTTTTGGACGATAAAGAGCTTCTCATTAGTGAAATGGAATCGCTCTCAGAGCCGCACGATTTTTTTTCTTCAGTGTGAAGCTACACTTTCTGGGCCTTGTAAGGCTTCAGTCGAAGCTCTGATTTTGCCATTCGTTGCACTGATCGGTCCCTTATTTACAGTTAACGAGAGATCTTTCTCATGGAAACCTTCGAATTTCATTGAACTTACTTTTTGATAACGTTACGGCTACTGAAAGAGTTCACCATATGTTTTAGTTCACTTGCTGGATTTTGATCCTCATTGCTTAGCTCTTTACAGGTATAGATTGCATTAGACATTGTTTACCGAGGCACATTAAGCAAACGAAAGACTTCATACTGTTCGTTTTCCAACTTTCAAATTGCATATCTCTTGCTTGGCATTGTAAAAAGGCCAAAAATCAATACATAAACTAAAAGATACTTTATAAAATATGTTATAATTGAAATGGTAGACAAAAGGAAATGAACAAAAATTAAAAAGAAATTAATTAACTTCGATTTTATGATTTAATAATTTTGTCCGAGTTTTTGTGCCACACCCTGTAAGTGGTCATACTGACTTCCATGTGCTCCATCGAGGAACTTCACTACTATGATACCAAGACGAGATTCTTGATTCATAAGTCTGACCATGTGCTGATGCTATTGATGAGGAATTTATTCCAATGATAGATAATGCTCGATCTCACCAAATTAAATGGTCATACTGACTTTCATGTGCTACGTGGAGGAACTCTCTCTCTGCTGTGATTATTGATTCATATGTCAGACCAAATGCGGTGATGAATTCATCCAAATGAATTGTAATGCTTTAACTCACCGAAGTATGTTTGAGGATGAATACCTTGAAAACCAAATTTGGAGCGAAGGGACAGATCAGTTCAATCATTGAACCTTAATCCTTGGAAGATAGATGGCTGCTTTAAGTCGTTCTGCGAGGTCGTTCAAAGAACTCGAACAACTGTTGCTTCATGAGTTGTCTTTCTTACCCATTTCAGTTCCAACAATTTAATTCAAATCATAGGTAATCGATGTCGTCAGTGGATTACAATGTTGACCTGGGATTACATTACACTGGATTTCAAATAAAAACGTGATTTTTTTATTTATTATTTTTCTCCAACGGTTAAATTTTATTGGAAATATAGAATTTAATTATGTTATGCTTGATTTTAAATTTAGGTTAAAAAAATTTTAATTCAAAACTTTTCCAATTTTTCTATTTCTATGTTTTATTTTTGGATGCCAGTATATAATGATTGTTTAAATGAATTAAAAAATTACCGTGGACCGAACTTGCTGTTATGTACCCTATGTATTTAAGAAAAAAAAAGAAGAATATAATTTTATTTAATAGCAACATATAATGTAAAGAAATATAATAGAAATAATTTACAAATTACTTTAAAATAATTTTTTAGAATTTTAAATTAATTATTTACTTATATAAAACTTAACATACTTTCATGTTTTTACTGATTTATACTTCTTTCTTAGAAAATGTTTGCCTCTGAAATGTTAACGAGCTCTATTCATGATTTTCTTTTCAATGAAGGCAAGTATTGACAACATTAATTCGTTTATTATTTAATTAATTAAATAATAATGTTATTCTTCTAATCATTTTAAAAATTAGAAATTTTTTCAATATGTTTCAACTTAATTGAGTTACAATATATTGGTAATTTATTGCAAATTTCTTTCAAGGAAACTGATTATCTTATTTATAATAAACAATTTCTACTATTGAATTGAAATTTGTTTAATTTAATACTCTAAAGCTTCAAAATGCTACTTCATAAATATATTCAGGTGATCAATGTATTCACGTGTTTTATTTTATCGATTTATTATAACATCGATAGATACAATTGCCTTAAGAAATTTTTACAATTAATGACTTATTAATCAGATCAGTTTTTCAACATGCATTTTTCGTTAAACCTTTACCGATTTTTCATACAATTCATAGAAGAATTTTTCATTCAATTCATTTCGTTCGTGTAAAAAATAAATAGCAATTATGTAGATTCAAACTATAATTATTTAAATTTAAAAACAACATAGGATTTTTAATGAGTGTAGTTATTCTTTTTAGATCCGATAATATAATTAGTTTTCCTTAAGAAAATTTAAGAAAAATTCTCACAAAAATTCATTGAAGAGAAATTAGGTTTCCAATATGGCAGACTAAATAAATAAATCTATCAGTCAATTGAACCACCAGTCCTGTAATTTGAATGTCTCATAATTGCTGTGTATTTTTCGTTATTCAGTGGTGCATTGAAAACACGAAATTTTTTTTTAAAAATTATACAATAATTTAAAGAATCAATTTTAATTTAAATTAGATGCCTTCAAAGAATCAAAAATATTTTAAACGAGAATTTTAGAGATAATTTTGATTTATTTATTTATTCTTTGTATGAATTAAATAACTTTAATACTATTCCTAATTGAATAAAAATCGTCTGCCCGATTTTTTTTTGAAAATGTTTGGAAAAAACTTCTCTTTCAGCTTTTCAAATCAGGCAAATTTTCATTATTTTTCTTAATATTAGTTTTTTTTGCTAATATTCAGACTTCATAGGTATGTCAGGATTGCGAAAGATTGAATAAGTTATCAATACGGCGGATAAGTGCTTTATAATCCGAAATAAAGAAAAATAATAACAAAGCCCAGAAAGAAGCGGTAAAAAGCGGTAGAAGCGGTAAAAAGCGGTAGAAGATAGAAAAAATAAAGTCTATTTATTCTTTAGAGTTGTTACTTGTGACATATTGAGTCGCTCTATGTGCTTATTTTGAGATGTTCCTTGCTCGAATCAAATTATATAAAAAAAGAAAAATATGTATAAAAATATATATATAAATAAAAAAAGAAATAATAAATATATATAAAAAAGAAAAATTGTAAAAGCGTGCAGTGTTCGATTTCTCAATAGTTTGAAGCACTTGTTAATTGATTATTTATTAAATTTTTAAAGACTAATAAACAGATTCTTTTTTCCAAGGGCAGAATCACCATACATGCACATCTTTTATAAAAATGATTATTAAAAAATGAATGTCATAGAAAAGCATATTACAGGATTTTCAGATATAATAACAAGTTAAAGAACGTCAACAATTCTTAGAACAATGCGTCAATAAATATATCCGGGTATTAATTATTTCTCATTATCTATTAACTTAAGGATGATACGTAGGTGAGGCTAAGGATAATAACATACAATTCAGTATGTTCTCTTTAAAAATATGCAAACTGCGTTTGCATATCTTAAATATTAATAAAGAATGTCCCAAAATTAAAGCAAGATTTAAAACTATCAGCTATCAAATGGCTTTTTTTAAAATAGGATTGTCAACACTTTACTGTACGAATGGTGGGAAATTCAAATCTTGCGTTAATTTGCATAATTTTCAAATTTTCTAATTACAACCTTCTGTGTTTCCGCTTTTTAACTAATTCTGCACACGAAATTCTCAAATATAAAATTATAGACAAATCAGTTCAAAATACTTGCGGATATAGAAGACAAAAGATTTAGGGACTGTTTCAATATATGCAAACGTAGCAAATATATCACTCTGTTAATACTTTCCTTTTTTGAAATTACCATTTCATTTGTGAATACTGTTACTTTGCTCTAAGAAAAATAAATTTTTTTGAAGTTTCCTGCTAAAAGCAATGATTAAAATAAGAATTCGAAATGAGGCTTTTATTTGTATATTAAATAACAAAATAAATAAATGAATAGAACAAATAACATTTTCGGGATAAACATATCGTTTAAAATAAGCAAAAATTCTAAATAAATTTAACGATCACCATTAATAAAACAAGCTTAAATCAAAAACTTTTTGTGCAGTTGAAAAATGAAAATGAATGTTTATTTCCTGAAATATTCCTTTATAATTGAAGTATAAATAGCATAAAGCTTTGCATATTCATGATAACCAAACGATACTTTAAAGCATTTTTAAAACTTCTTTTATACTTAATCTATTTTTATACGAAAGAATATTACATAAGGCTAATTACTTTAATGTAACATTTTTCACTTTGTTACCACCTTCATTTTAAACCAAAGGTAGTTGTCTCCCCAAAACTTTCTCGCTCTAATAAAGATTTTATTCCAGAGAACGCCTTGCATGGCATTGGAGTATAATAGTGACGAAATTTTAACCTTTGGCGTGAATAAGGCATTTTTATTGAATCTATTGAGTAATCCTGGGGACTAATCCCTGGCATATGGTTAATAGCATTCGAAAATCGAATTTGTGTTTTGGGCGCATTTTCCTAATTTAACTGGAAAAAAATTGACATGAAACTATATTTATAATCACAAAATCATGTGCAAAATTTGATGCATTTAAATCACCACGACTTTGAATTATCATGTTTACATGTTTCTGAAAGTACAGACCGACAGATGGTCAGTCTCTTTTTGGAATTGGTTTAAAATTTGAAACGTGTCTAGCCTATAGATGATAAATTTGTGTACCGAATCTTATCTATTTAGCTCTCTTTGTTTTGTAATTATCGTGTTAAATTATATTTGGAGTAATCGGACAGACGGATTTCCTTTGAACGGATTTTGCCCAAAATTTGAAAGATATCTATCTAAAGAACATATACTAAATTTCATCTGTCTAGATCAAAGCGTTTTTGAGTTATCTTTGTCACAGACAGACGGACAACTTCCAAAAATGTGTTTTTCGAACTCAAGAATGTTTAAACATGGAGGTTCGTCAAAATCTCAAGTTCGAATTTTTTGACGATTACTGTACTTCCTCTACACTATGTATATAAGAAAATAAAAAGTATTTACTCAAAGTGCCTTATACACACATACGGAGTTGTTTATGTATTTTATTCAATAATATTATTTTATATATTTACTCATTTTAAATTTAAGATACAGCATTTATAAAATTATTTTGAATTGTAACAAATTATTAAATATTTATAATCTGTTTGGTTAAGGTAAAAATTATGTAATTACTGAAAATCAATTTCTTTTCATATTATTTACTCCAAACAAGTTTACTTTATATTATTATCGATTAATCAAAACTTTGTCAATTTTAGATGTGGAAAATAAACTGTTATTCAGAAATCGATATCTTTTACCTTCCATTATCATTACATATGTTCTGCTTGTTACTCGCATTGGACCAAATTATATGAAGAACCGGAATCCTTACAAACTGAGGACAGTTTTGGTTGTATATAATTTTGTTGAAGTGATTGTCAATGCTTACATTGCTATCAGAGTAAGTGGTCTTTAAAGTAAAATTTATTTATTACAAATCTAAAATTATTTATTACAAATCAAAAAATTTTATAGTAAATTTAGTATTTTGAGAATTTTAAACCAATTTGACTTGTCTTATACTTAAAAAAAAATGCCCAGACAAATCTATCACATTTCTAGTCATGAAATTTGGTCCAAAAAAGGAATTGCCATTATTTTATCTGAAAGGCCGAATTTTAAAATTTACTGTAGGCAAATTTTTATTTAATATTTTTTTGCTTGATTTTGAATGCTTTTGCGCTGTTTGCTAATAATTGTAGTAAAAAAAAATCAAAGCACCATAGAAAAAACCAATTATTTTTATAAGGAAATTTATTTCGCATATCTGATTTAATTAGCGAATTGTGAATATTTTTTTAAAAATAATTTTTTTTCGGAAAATTTAAAAAATTAAAACAAAAATTCCTACATACAAAATTCTTATTTCATTATCGTTTTGAATTTTTTTAGATGATTTTTTAAATATATCTTTATAATTTGAAATAATAATGATTAAAATTAATTGTTCCATTGATTTTTAATTATTTGTTTTTATGATGAATTTAAATATTTTTTTCTGATCCATTACAGAAATTGAATCTTTGGAATAGAAAAACATCCATGGAAAAATTTTTACTTCTTAATTTAAATTCTTATAAAATCTTTTTCAGAGAAATGCTCTAATTTTACCATCTTATAAGTATGTCTTCATTTTCAGTTATTTATTTCGATTTTTATTATCTGTAGTTCACCAGACGATATCACTCTCAATAAGAAAAATAAACATGCGGAGAAACGATTATTTATTTTATTTCATTTGCAGAGTTTTATTTTATATTATTTTAATCCCGTTTCTCATTTTATGTTATTTTAATTTTCATTAAATCATAGATATAGGCGAACGGGTTCTGGCCAGTATTTTATATGCATTCTTTGAGATTGAAATTTCAGATCAAATTTACAGCTGAAGACAAATTTATCCAGGGATGATAATATAGGCTTAAATAAGAAGTAAAAATTATTTATCCTTAATGCTATTTTCTTTTTTTAAAAGCATTGAGTTAAAAATGATAAGTAATTAGAAGTTTCAAATTTCCAAATGCAAAAACAATAAGATCTATAAAAATGCAGTTGAAATGTTGAATTTTAAAACCATTGGGTTAATAAATTATTTTACAATTATAATCCTTTTAAATAATCATTGCTTCTTCAGAAAATAAAAGTAGAAACTAAATTTTATGATGCTTACCAAATATAATAGTTAACTATATAAAAATTTATATAGTAAATATAGTATTTTGTTAGTAAAACTACTGAATTAAAAAAAATACATTTTTTTTAAATTTAATATTTTTAAAATTTTTTTATTCCACTGTAAAACAATTATATGCATTAATCTTTTTCTAGTTTTGTTTTATCTATTTAATTAAATAATATCTTCTGTTTTAGAAATATGTTAGAGTTTAATTTAATAAAAACTAACCGCCTTCGTTGATTATCTGTTCACCCTTGATATTAAAAACATTTATTTAGTTGGTCATGATAATTAACTTTGATAATCTACATCTGATACCAAATGAAGTATTTTAAATTTTACTTGTAGCGGCGCATTTTGATAGTTTGAATGCATACGTAAAGAGGCAAAATTAATTGGCGAAATAGATCCAGTTTCTGAGAGGTTAGCATTTGTGACGAAATTTTATTTTTAGATATCTTTAAATGACGGTGGTTGAGGGAGGTAGCCGATCATAGATGATGTGTTTAAATGTCATGAGCTTTCAAATGAAATACAAATTAGTGAAATCGGTACAATGGTTGGAGAAAGGGAACTTTGCAGTGATTTCTTTCCCCCGTAGAGAAATGTGTAATGAATTGACGTTTTAAAAATGTCTTTCAAAAATGGAAATAATGACAAGTAGCCATTGATGATTTAACATAGAGAATCATTATTATTTTCCTGAGGTAAGGCAAAGCATGTGAAGAGCATTTCATGATTATAAATAATATGCGATGTACGAGAAAATCAGAGTTAATTTTCATACAGAGACATGTTGTCTGAATAACACTGTCCCTTAAAGAATATATTAATATTTTGAGAAGTGATATTTCAATTATAAGTGCATTCATTTATCCATCTGTAATAATTTTAGGTAGCACATTTTTTGTTGAACCATGGGGAGTTGTTCTGCTTATCGAAGATCAATCTTGGTCATCTTTTCTCTTTAGTAAGTAGAAGCGATGGAAAATTATATTTTTTAAAAGATTTAATTTGTTTTTGAATAGTTATTATTAATACACACCCACACTCACACTCACACACACACACACACAATATAGCGAAATGACAGAAATTTTTTGCCTTTAGTGATTTTATTATGAGATTTCGAAAGGGATTTGTTTGACACGTGTAGACTTAGGGAAAGGAATCTTAGGTATCTTTAAAAAAATTTTATGCTTTAGGGATTTTTATCCCTTCGCTAGGGTTGTGAGAAAAGGCTAAAGTCATCAGTGTTTTAGAGCGCGTGTTAAAAATAATAAAATAAAAAATGGGAAATGGATCAGAAATTAGAATGAAGTTAATATGGGCT
>JAPMOR010029352.1:454492-466901 GCA_026543865.1 Argiope aurantia
TATAATTTTTAAAAATTTTAATACTCTTCTTTTTTCACTGATTTAAGATTTTTTTAAATAATTTTTTAATAAACAAGAATGATATATTTTTTAAATTAACATATATTGTAACATCACAAATAATACAAAATTAAAATAAATGGAGATTCGAATAACTAGTTGGGAGCATCGATTTGTTTGTTTCTATAATATATATATATATATTTATATATAAAAATATATTAAGGATCAGAAAAATGAAACTTACTTAATAAAATAAAATCATTTAAAACATTTGTAGTAAACAAAAAAAAAAAAAATATAGCTTCAAAATATGTTAAAATATTTTAAAAACGTATTAATATTATGAAAAAATTGGCATCTTTGGTGTTGAAAATAAAATTCATATTACACAAAAATTAATTAGAAAATTTTTTGAGCATTGTCAAATGATTCTGGTACAGTATTATACTTCGAAGTTACTGAGGAAATTTACAAACGTTTCCGTTAAATTTTAATTAAAAATATTATTAAAATATTAAAAAAAATGTTTTTAGAAAATCAAGAAATTTTTATATAAAAAATTAGATTTCTAGGTCAAAACTTCTGCCCTATATAATGTTTTTAAGGATTTTTATATCATGCATACCTCATGTAACAATTTAAAATAATACTCACCTTATAAGCCTTATCATGTTAATAGAATCTCCAATAAATAAATAGTATTATGAGAAATGCCATTTGTATATTGCTTATCCATAGAAGTTGTTCCTCAACCCCCTTAACGCCTTTTGAATGACAGAAATTATAAACAATAAAAGGGGTATTTAGTTTTAAGTAACTCGACCATGCACTATCTGATGAAACCGCTTAGAATACCTTCTAAAAGAAAAGTAGAGAGTTATTCTGTTAATATCGAAGATGCACTAGTTATCAAAAAATAATGAATTCAAAATTTTGATCAGTGAATTAAGTATCAAAAGACAACTTGTGCGTATAATGATAAAAATAGAGCATGCAAACGATTTTCATTTGTTCTTGATTTCCAGTATATTTAGGATAACTTGTTCACCATATGCAATAAAATAGTTAAAGAAAAGGCAACAAGTTGCCAGAAGACAATTTGTGGAACTAATGATAAAAATAGAGTAGGCAAACATTTTTTTTGTTTATTCTCGATTTTCAGTGCAACTAGGTAACTCTTTCACCATATGCAATAAAATGGTTCAGAAATAAGTTGCTAAAGGATAACTTGTACCTCTGAAAGATAAAAATAGAAGATGCAAAAAATTTAGCTTATTCTCGATTTACAGTATATTTAGAATAACTCGTTGACTATATGTAGTAAATCAGTCTAGAAAAAATAGCAAACTTTCAAAAGACAGCTTGAGAATGTGATGATAAAAATAGAGCATATAAGCATCGCTCATTTGTTCTCGATTTCCAATATATCTAGGATAATTCGTTCACTGTATGCAGTACAACGGCTCAGAAATAAGTAACAAGTTGCCAAAAGACAGTTCATGCATATGATGATAAAAATAAAACATGCAAACATCTGTCATCTCGATTCCCGGTATATCTAGCCTAACTCATTGGATATATTTGTAAAAGAGTTAAAAATGAAGCATCAAATTACCAAAATAAAACTTGTATAACTGATGATGAAAATAGAGCATGCAAAAATCTTCCGTTTGTTGTCGATTTTCAGTATATTTAAGTTGACTCGATGGCAATATGAAAAAAAAACAAAAAAAACAACAAAAAAAAAAAACAGTTCAAGAAAAAGCTTCAAGTTGCCAAAAGACAACTTGTAGAACTGTTAAATAAAAACAGAGCTTGCAACTCTTTCGTTTGCTCTCGATTTTCAATCTACCTAAGATAGGTCGTTGACTATATATATATAGTAAAACCGCTCAAAAATACATAATAAGTTGATAAGAGAAATTTTTTGCGTATGATGATAAAAATGAAACATGCAAGCATCTTTTGTTTATTTTTAAATCCCAGGATATCCAAGATAATGTTGACTATATGTAGTAAAACGTTTAGGAAATAAGTAACAAATTGGAAAAATGCACATTTACTGTTATTGACCTTAGATCTTTCCACCTTAAATTCAGGCTTTACGATTTGGTCCTGATTTTGCATTAGCCTTGAAAAATAACTCGTTATCTGAAATCTGCTTCATGATTTCTGGAATTTTTGTCGGAAATTTATTAATAAAATTATTTATTGGACATTGATATTAAAATCAATCCACTTTCGAATCAGGAAACCAATTATGTTTCGACTTTAAATTTTATAAACTTTAAGACTATATTCAAAATCTCCATTTGTATTCATTTGTTTGCATTTTAACATGTATTTACTAGTTTACATAATCCAATTTCAAAAATGTTTTGTGTTTTATTATATAACTAGCCGCCTTTGGCGATCAGCCGGTTCGCCAGTATTACCGCTCGCTACAATTTTCAATTAAATATTTTAAGTAACTGATCTATTAAAGGATTCTCAAACAAAACATTTTTAATCTTCAAATTTTGATAGTCATACCAAACTTATACTGTTTAGATCGTTTCGTTCAATTTACTATATATATTTTGCTAATTTGTTGCCATTTCCGGTAAAACATCAACTTTAATTTAAAATGTAAATGACGAAATTGCAATTAATATTAAGATATTTTTTAATAAAAGCAAGCGTTTTATTTTATTTATCATCTTCATTGTTATTTATTAATTATTATTATTATTGAATATGAGTTTTGCAAACAGAATCGCTCGGTATTTAAGTCTTATGTTAACTACAAAATATTTTTCATAGTTTATGTAATATCTCAAACTATAATTCAACAAAAATTTCTGAGATTCAGTATAAAATTCAGTTTTTAGTTTGCTTTCAAAAGGATTGAAATGAAATCAATAATAATATTTTGTTCCTGCTTATAAATATATTTCAAAAATTATGAAATCTAAATTTAATGCAGTAAGGTATCATATTCTGAGAAATATTCTGGACACACCAAATTTTAAATAAATGAATGAATGTTTCTATTTTCCACGATCAACTAAGACTTATTTATGAAGTTTTAAATGTTATAAATTTAGAAAAACTCACCATTTTCATAATCTTAGGCCAATTAATCTTGAGAAACCTGCGTGCTGATTGGCGTATTTTCTTTGAAGCGATCGATGGAAAATCTAAAATTATCCTTTTTTTATTGAATAGTGATATTCAAATCTTCATAAATCAGTCAGTTTAAGTGATTGGAAATTAACTCTTAAAAGTCAGTGCTTTAGTTGATTGGAAATTAACTCTTAAAAGTCTGTGCTTTAGTTGATTGGAAATTAACTCTATGACTACCATAAAATCTGTGTTTTCTCTTTTGGTGTATGCATTCTCCTTAATATCCGCTCGAATAAAACATCACATACAAAAGTACTACATAGAACAAACACATCAAAAGTAAACATAACATTTCAATAGTTGCCAAAAACAAAAGAGAGAAAAATGCAATTAATAAGCAGACGATATTTAGAAAAGTACAGATATTTAGACTGGAAAATGAAATTATCTGAAATTAAAAACACGCGCAGACGATATTTACAAAAGTAAAAATATTCAAACCTGAAAAGGAAAATATATGAGTTATTCCATCAATAAATGCCATAAGTTTGTTTACATCTTAATTATTTTATGAGTCATTAAATATCAAAATGGATCCGGGACTAAATAAACACCCTGTATAGAGAGTGTAAAAGATCATAAAATAATTTTTCTTGAATTTATTTTTTAGAAAAAATAATATTTCATATTTATTTCATTTCCTACAGACACGTGCCGAAAATTATATTTTTGCAGATTTCATTTCCAAAAAGATTTAATTTATTTTCAGTTAGAGCTTTAATCAATGTGATGGCAACACTTTGAAAAAAGCTATTTTTTCCCCCATGAATGCGAAACGTGCTTAATCTTAATTTTTATTTTTGACGAAAAAAATTATTGAAAAACATAGTTAAAATATTTATTTAAAAATTCATTAAAAATATACATTTAATTTTAAGATTAAAACAGTAGTATCATTTAAAAGATAAATTTTTTATCTTTAACTTCATGTAAAAATATTTTTTGTGCGGTAATATTTTCGGCAGTTATAGCAGAAACACGTCAAAATTTCGCTTAATTTTTAAATAAATAAAATTCTAGTTAAAAATTCGAAAAATAACCCCCAGGTGCACATTCCCGGCTTCCAAGGTAAACACGTGCCAAATTTGGTAGCTGTAGGTTGAATGGTCTGGCCTGTAGAGCGCCAACACACACACATTGAGCTTTATTATAAGTATAGATATAGATATAGAAGAATGAATAATACTTGTAAGAAAATAAACATCATATCACTGCAATTATTATTCGTTATATATTCTAGAATATTCACGATTTGAATTTTATATTAAAAAAATATTTATTACATTTTGTTTTAAATTTAATGCATTAAAACGATTTCTTCTTTTTTTTTTATAGAGATTTCAGCATTTAGCATGGCTTATTCTTCTCAACAAAATGTTCGACCTTTTAGATACGGTAATAATTTTCATTTATAATGATGTGTAAAAGTAAAAATATTTCCATTTTATATTAAAGGAGGAACAAACATTTTGAAACTATTTATAAAAAAAATGAAGAAATCTTACAAGAGTTAGGCCTTATTATTTTCTCTTCTATGATTAATTAAAATCTGAAATTATTCATGTTTTATTGGAATTTGTTAATAATTCCGTCATTTTATCGTCTGGTATATAATTTTTTTTCCTCCGAAATTTATTATTATTTTTTTTTCTGAAAATCCATAAAAAATAATAATGAAGTTCGGAAGATTCTGACATTATTTCTGTTTAAATGGATTTTTTTTAATGCTGAGTCCTGATTCCGTCAGTTTAGCCATCTGTCATATAAATTTCTTTTTTCTCCGAACTTTATTATTATTTTTACGGATTTCCACATTCCAAAATTTCCGAATGAACAAAAAGCATAATTAGAAGACTGCCTGTGCATTGATATGTCAATAAACTCGATAAAATCAAAACATAAACAGAATGTAAAAGGAAATAGGGTTTAAACTACCAAAATTTCAAATTTGTATCCATTTTAGACCAAATTCCTTATGGTGTCAATTTCTGTAGTTAATAATAAAATTTTAAAAAAGGTTCTAAAGTATTAACTTTTTTCAATGCATTTAAAAATTAGAAATTTTTTTTTAATTGAAAATCTAAGGATTAAAACAAAAATCCTAAAAGTATAAGGAGTTTATTTAAATACTCAAAATAAATTGGAATTTTACTCACATTTATGTTTTAATTTCTAAAAAATCTTCATGGATCTTTTCCTTATGATAATAATTATAACCCCCCCCCCTATTAGTACTGTTTTAAAAACTCGTGCTTTTATCCATATGCTTTGCTTTGAACACCACATTCTTTACAAAAGAAGAAATATTCTCCCTTTTTTATTACAATAATGAATATATGCTTTTCAAAAATATTTATTTTTATTATTTATTCAATTTCATTGTAAATATTATGAAATCTTTTAATCAATTTTTTTCAATTTCAATATCAGATAGCATCACTCGTATGAAACCAAAATTAAATTTAATTGATTGATTGATGATTAAGTTCTAAAAGTATTAAAACATCAAGCCATTGGGAATACAATGGTATAGAATTGCATAGCTGAAGCCAGAGGAAATTCGTAAAGGCCAGCAGAATTGCAGCAACCCATGAAATTATCAAATGAATTTCCCCTGAAACTATTAACAATTTCAAAGTTTCATTTTCCTTTTTTTAAATCTAATTTGTTTGCTTTATCACTTTATAAGTTCGATGGCCTGTGCTTATTTTTTCATTCTAAAAATACTATAATCTACGAAAAAGGGAGAAAAAATACCTCCATGAAAATAAGACTGCAAATGGATGAACAAGTGAGAGCAAAAGAGGTCGGGGCTTGTTTGTCAACAGCTCATGAAAGCCCACTGTTCAAGCAACAAATTGAGTCGCGAAAAGCAACCTTTCACCCTTGGCGTAGAGCTGCAATCAGACCAGCTCCAGTCTTTAGCGCTGTAAACTGGTTCTTTCTGTTTCTGACTTCCACCCAAAGTTCGCTTGCGTTCTCTCAAGATTAAAATCCTTCATTGGTTGTTTATTAGTTTTGATTTCTATTCTAGCCATCTGGACAAAAAAAGCTTCTGGTTTATTGGATTTCTTTCTTTTTTTCTTCTTCCTCTTTTTCTTTTCTCTTTTTTTTTCACTTTCTTTTTTTCTATCCTTGTCATTTTATTTTGTTTATTTTTCATTTTTTTGTTAGAGATCTAAAAAAAATATCCTTTTAAATGTTTATTTTTTAAAATGTTATTCAAATAAGCATTTTTATATGGAGTGTCAATTTCTATCGATTATTACACGTAAGTGGTCTTCCGAAAACTTTCTCGCAAATTTTCTAATCCTAGAAAAAGCTTTGCATTTTATTGGCTTACGATAGTTGGGAAAAATTAATTTTTGGCGCCAATTTAGCATTTTCCCAGAATTTATCGTAAGATCCTTGGGGATTAATCCCTGCGATTAAAAATCGAATTAATGTTTTAGAACGCTTTTTTTCCAACCGATTGAAATAAAAATTTGGCACAGGATTTCAATTATGGTCACAAAATCCCATACCAAAATTTGTATATTTAAAACTTCGCGATTTTGAGTTGTCGCGTTTGAATATTTCTGAAATATAGATCTACAGACGGTCAACCCCTGGTTGGATTTGACTCAAAATTTGATAAGTGCCTACACCAGAAATTTCAAAGATATGTACCTAATTTTATCCTTCTAGCTCTCTTCATTTTATAGTTATTATGTTAACTTATATTCGAACATCCGGATAGACAGACATCTCAAAATTTGAAAGAAATTTACAGATTTGGTGCAAAGATAGTATACCAAATTTCAACCGGCTTGATCAAAATTCTTTGTCGCTACAATCGTTTTCCAAAAATGTGTTTTTCGAACTCAGAAAGGTTTAAAACGTGGAGATTCGTCAAAATATAGATATAGATATTAAAACTATTCTAGAACTTTACATAAGAGAAACTTTAAGAATGATACAATTCGATTTTGAAAACACTGAAATCCGATTTTCAGTAGAAATACAGTGCCAAATACAAAACAAAAATAATTCTGGAAGATTTCAGTCCACTAGCCATTGCTACATTCCAACATTAAAAAATATATGAATAAAACGTGAAATTTGTCTTCTTGCAATTACATAATTTTCAAGAACATTCAGATTAAAATTAATCATTAAAATTGGATTGAAATTAAATTATTAACAGAAAAAAATATATTGCCAATTACAAAAAAAAAAAAATGTTTGTGGATGAAAGGAAAGAACTATATCAGTTTTCATAAATGCTTACGGGTTTTCTCTATTCAGTATTCATACACACATAAAAAAAGAAACCCTTCGAAGCAAAAGTTGGCTAGATGCCACAATAGTGTTACAGACATTTGTAGACGTTTCTATTGTAAAGAGATTATGAAATACAAAACTGATGTGCGACCTTCTGAAAATAAAAATCTGAGGGAATAACAATTGTAATAAACAGTACGATAGATGGTTTGGAGATCACTTCTTCTAGTTTTAAGATAACGCAATAGGGATTTTTAAAAAGTTCAGTAAGTTTTGTATCATACTGCCTATACATTACTCTGAAATTTTGTTGTTTTATTATTCACCCATATAACAAATTGTCTTAGTTTTATTTACTTATTTATTTAAAATGTAGGTCTTCTTTGTGCTGAGGAAGAAAAATAATCAAGTGTCGATTTTACATGTTATTCATCATATCGCAATGCCTTTGCTTTGCTGGTGGGGTTTATTGGGTATGAGCTACACCGGAGGTAAATATCTTTTTTTTTATGTCTTGCGGTTATTTTAAGTTCGGACTGTTTAACCATAACTATAGTTAGAACCATAGAGCTGAGATATGACACAGAATCCAATATTCCAATTACATTGAACCGAATTGATTTAACACTTAAATGCAAAGCGAAGTAGATCAGCATCGTTTGTTTAAAACCTCATATCTCTTTATGTGACAACCTTTGCAGAGTGTTTTCTTTAAATTTTAATTTTACCAAAACTATTTTATCGTTTCCAAATGCAACTAGGACTTTCACAATTTATTTCTTTATCTGATGCAATTTTCAATGTCGGTATTTACTTTTTACTTACAATTATTACTTTTTATTTACATAAAAAGTAATAAAAGCACACAGGTAAAATTGCTTTCGGTTAGAAACAAGGTAAGAATAACGAAAAATATTAATATTTTTTTCATGTACTGATAAATTTATTCAAGAAAAATGTATTTTTTTTTGTGATGTAAAAATATTTTTATATGCAAAATAGGTTCTATGTAAGTTCCTTAACCCTAGAGGGTCATCTAATCCTTTGCCATCTATGTTGTTGTTGTTACTTATAGCACTTGCCATAGACTAGCCCGCTGACGAAGTCAGCGATTTAAGCCGAGTTTGTGGAGCCGAGTTTGTTTAAGCCGAGTTTGTGGAGTAGCTTCTGAGGGTAAAGGCCCCTGAGTACCCAAGAGCAGAAGTCTGACTTCTAGCTCATATGAAGATGACACACACATTTGATTGCACAACCCCTTTTTTACAGGGTTTGCCGTCTATGGATGTACGAAAAGACGGCACTGGTCACTAGCCAATATTTTCAAACAGATTGCGGTGTAAAATTCCACCATGTAAGGGTACCACACAGTGGTCATGTAGCAAATGCAATGTTCCTTTATGTTTAAATGCTAAAAATAATTGATTCATGAATTTTCATATTTTGTAATGTAATGAGAGATATTATTCATGTTTGAAATATTATATTATTGTAAGCAAAATATTTATAGAACTCATGAAGTGATTCTTCATAATGTTGTAGAAATACATCAATCTTTTTTTTTTTTTTGAAAATTAAAAAAAATTATTTTGTTGTTTTTTTTTGTTTTTTTGTATTTTTCGTATTTTTCCTATTAACAACACCAATTTCGAGTTGATTTCAAATTTTATTTATTAAAAATAAAAATTTATGCTTTTAAGTGTTAAATAATTTAAATATTCATACAAATTTTGAAACTGAGGCTAATATATCTTTAACATAATAACTATTTAAAGTTTGAAATAAATAAAAATTCATTGTCCCTAATAAAGTAATAATCAATCCTGATAGATTTTTACAAATTAAATCAGATTCACATGCAGAATTCTGTTAAGAAATTTTGGAAGAAAGAAAAAAACAGAAATTACTTGGAAGAACTGACTCTTCTATAATATGATTAATCTCGGTTTTATAACATGTGGGCTCAAATTTCAAAATCTGATTCCATCAAAGAACAGTCATATAAGCGAGTCTGGTGCATATTAAATCCATTGTGGCAAAATATCCTTCCGTTTGCATGGAGTAAAAGTTTTGAGATGAGAAGGGACGGCCCAAACGCCGCTCTCGTTATCTGCCTATGTTTCAAAATTACGACATCCGTCCCAAAATAGCCGTTATGTTGCTTTGAAACGGAACGTAAACATAACTAAACAAACATCCATAATGCAAGCATATAGGACTTGCTATATATAGAGAAATGTAAACAAATTATGCTTGAAGATGTAGAAAAATTTAATTAATGCCATAATTTTAGTTTTTAAAACGCGGTTAAGATTCTATATCAGATTAAAGGAAGAATTATTTAAATACTTTTTAAAAAGTTTCTTATAATTTTAATTAAAAAAAACAGCTCGATTTCAACTGTTTCAAACATATCATGAAAAATAGGTCTTGGAAAAACAAAGTATGGTTTTCTTAATACATTAAGCCCTCGATTTTACATGAAAAAAATTAGACCCATTAAAAGCGAATATCTTAATTATTTATTACATAATCTTTGCTAATAATAAAAGAGAATGTTTGTGTATGCTGGAACCCTACAAGACTGACTGTTTGAATAGAGTTACCAAAATTACCATAAACATATTTTAAATCATAGGAATGAGCACAGGAGTGCTTTTTATAAATTTTCAGTTAGAAATTTAATTAGATAAAGATTAAATGATATTTTCTCGTTTTGCTGTGATAACTCCTGAAAATGCTGTTGTACAAAACTGATTTCTACATCATTTTAAATTTTTAAAACTTTTCTTTTTAACGATATCTATTTAATTGCCTTGGAATTTTTTCCTAATTTTAGGCAATGAAACGGGTTTTTTTGCATAATTATCAAATTCTCTCTTTGATCTGAAATTCAAAACATTTTCAATGTTCGGTCAAATATTTAATCGCTGGATTTTCTTTCTTTATTGAAAACTGAAGAAGAAACATTCCGTTCTCGTAACTGCGTAGTTTATATGCCAAATAAGACAATGAAATTACACTACCACAGAAGTTAGGTGAACCGGACAACGTATTTTTAAACGGTATGATGCCATGGCATTTCACTCTAATAAAATGGTTCATATAAACAATGAACAAAACAGATATAAAGCTGATAAAATAGCTATAATATTGATGACAAATAGATGCTTATAAATATATAAAATTTGATGTTCAAAATTAGCTTGATGGCGGAATCACGGATATGAAGTTATGTCTAAGAGATTTCATTAGAATTAAATACAACCAATACCCCCCGGCGAACTAGATAGTCACCAAGGTGGCTAGTGAACAATTTAAAAAAAGGAAAGATAAACCAATACTACAAAATATTCATAATTAAAAGGAAGCTAATAACATGCTACTAAAATTTAAGCTTAGTAATATAATACTTATGCTTCGATTCAAAGCAGCTCTACGGATAGTTTGGGACAGATCTTGTAACTGTCGGACCTCGGTCAGAGGATGAGGACCTTACCTGATCCGAGCTCTCTTGAGATTCCTCGTCTCAATACCGAGAGGTCATTCAGATCCAAAATATCTAACACTCAATAGGCCTGTTACCCAACGGTTCTACGGTGGAATCGGTTTCGAACTCCCAAGCCGCGGTGTGTGTAAAAACGTCCTCGCATAATTAGTTAATTTTAATAATATAACTGTTTCGACTATTTTCTGACTTTTGAATTACATATCTAATAAATACATAGTATATTCAGCAGGCTATTGTTATTTTATACTTACTTGTATACGTAATATAGAGAAACTATAGTAATCGTGAAAAAATTCGAGTTCGAGATTCAGACGAATCTCCACGTTTACACCCGCCTGATTTCGAAAAACACATTTTTAGAAAATGTCCGTCTGTCTTTCGGTCTGTGGCAAAACTCAAATACGCTTTGAGATAGACGGTTGGTATTTGGTATACGGTCTTTACCCCAGATTTACATATTTCTATCAAATTTTGTGTAAAATGTGCTCAGAAGAAGTTTGCCTGTCCGGCTGTTCGAATATAAGTTAACACGATAATTGCAAAACAAAGTGAGCTAGATGGATAAAATTCGCCACTTAGATTTAATATCTATGGTGTAGACACGGACCAAATTTTTAGACTAATCTGACCAACGGTTGACAGTCTGTCGGTCTGTACTTTCAGGAACAAGTAAACGCGATAGTTCAAAAACTTAATTACTAAAATATGTCAAATTTGGTATGTCATTCTGTGACAAAAAGTGTTAATTTGTGTCGAATTTTTGTTTTAGTAAGTTGGGGAAAACGGGCCTAAAACACAAATTTTATTTTCAGATACTATTAAGTGCATACCATGGATTAATCGCCAAATAACTCGCCAAACATGACACGAAAGATTCATTAAGAAGGCTAAGTAAGGCGATCTCTGGCGGGGCAATTTTATTAGAGAGTATGCTAGAAAGATTTGAGGAGACCACACCTGTTGGTTAAATTTTAGTTTATCATCTAAACACTGGAAGCAAGTTTTTATAAAAACGCCTTTTGAAAGTATACTGATTTTTTTTCATGTTTTTGGTATAATTCTTAATATTTGTAAATAAAAAAATTGAGTTTATAAAATAATAGAAAAAGATTTCTACATCGAGTTTTGGATTTTTTTTTTATTTTTGAATAAATTAAATTAGAATATTTTAAGAAGTTAGAAAAAATAATAGATAATTCCATGTTTATGCATTTAAACGTACTTATTGTATGCATTTTACCATACCAGGTTATTACTTGGGTGTAGGCTTAGGACTGAACGCTGTAGTTCATGCATTTATGTATTTATATTACGGTCTATCTGCTATAGGGCCGAGTATGGCAAAATATTTATGGTGGAAGAAATACCTCACTCTTATGCAAATCGTAAGTGAATATTTTCTGTATTCTTTTTTCAATTATTTCCAGTTTTTATTTTCTTTAAAAAATTTCATATCCTTAGCATAATAAT
>JAPMOR010029352.1:466911-502509 GCA_026543865.1 Argiope aurantia
TGATAATGTTTATAGGCTAATGCATTATCTGTAAATTCTGACATGCAATCCTAAATATTTTCTTTAAAAATTATCATATCCTTAATCATAATAATGTGACTAACATAATAATGTCTATAGGAAAACATATTATCTGTAACTTCTGGCAAATATTCCTATATTTTTTAAGTATTATCATATTCTTATCATAATAATTTGATCAACATGATAATGTTTATAGCTAATGTATTATCTGAAAATTCTGACATGCATTCGAAAATAATTTCTTTAAGAATTATCATATCCTTATCATAATAATGTGATTGATAATGTTTATAGGCTAACATATTATCTGTAAATTCTGACATGAAAAAAGAAATCAGAGAGAGTGGTCCTCGCTGATTTCTTCTAATTCTGATTCTAAATAAAAGTGCTATTTCTATTCCCAAAATATAAATTTGCGGATTTCATTCAAGGCCATGAATGCACAGATTTTTTTTTTCAGTCCCAAAGATCAGTGTTTTGTGCTTTTTAGCATAGTAATAATAAGCGAGTATGCAATTTGGACGACTTTTTTTGTAGAACGATTAAAAACAAAATTTGACTCAAAAACTAAAATTTTAGTAAAAATACCACATACCAAATTTCATTTAACTAAATCGTTTCCTATTGGTGTTTGTTTGTTTTGATTTATGATATTGTATAGACGAAAAGACAGTTAATCTCTATAAAGATTTGATAAGAAATCTGACACGAATCTATACTCTAAGTGCCAAAACTAAAAATTATGCGAATCTAGTAATATGTCTAAATTTTAAATACTTAGTACTAAATCTTACTAATCTAGCTCATTCTGCTAAGCCATCTTGTTCACTTGAGTTCGGTCACACAAATTTCCAATGAGTGGATTTCAAAATTGATAGAAATCTAAAAATTTGTTATGAAGACTACCAGACAGACATTTGAAATTTCACCCAACAAGTTCAAAGTTTTTTGAATTATCATGTTCTCAGAGAATCAGATTGAGCAAGTGACAGACAAATAAAATTTCAAAAACGTATTTTTCGGGCTCATGAAGATCTGAAATAAGAAGATTTATCAAAATTTCGAATTCAATTTTTCAGCAATTTCAGTATTTATTATTTGTATACTTCATAAATGAGAAAAAAATCTTTTCGAAACGTTCCATAAGGCAGATTGTAGACGTAGAACACCAAATGAAGAGAGAAAAGTAGTTAGTTAGTAATAAACACTCGTTTTGAAAGGGACTTCCCAAAACTTTAATTAGATTTTTGTGTGAAAATTAAACAAAATTTTAATGCCTCTTCAATAACTGCGGTGGATATTATCACACGAAAATATTTTTACACAAATTTAAAATGCAAAAAAAAAAAAAAATCTTCAGTGATGAAAATTTTATTATGTAAAGTTTTTATTCTAATTTCAATAAATTTTAAAAATATTTTAATTAATTTTACAAAAGTACTTTCCATTGTTTTAGCTCTTAGATTCAGACGTATTGAGACATTAAATATATATTATTTTTACTTGTATATTATTGCAGCCAATTTAAAATCAAATTTTAAATTAATAGACGAATAAAGAATAAAATATTATCAAGTTAACAGTATTTCGGACTAAAATTGATGCTCTTAATAGTTTTTTTTAAAGAAGTTTTTTTGCGTTCTTTTTAAATTACCTAAGACTCAGTATAAAAAAATTCATAAATCCTTATTTTTGTATAGTATTTCCTTTTCAATTTCTCATTTACGAATTTTTCGAAAGCATTACAGTATTCGGATTTTCAAAAAAATTCGAACGAGATATTTTGGCAAATTTCCATGTTTATGACCCTTTTGAGTTCTAAAAACATATTTTAGGAAGATATGTCTATCTATCAATCCGTCTGTGAACGTAGTAACGAAAAAATGCTTTCAGCTGGGTCGATGAAATTCAGCATGTGATCACATTCGAAGACTTCTATCAAAATTTGAACGAAATTCACATAGGAAGCATGTTTACTTTGCTATTTGAATAGAGGTAAACATGATATTTATAAAACATAAAGATCTAGATAGATGAAATTTGACATTCAGATTTAATTCAGAATATAGATCTCTATCAAATTTTGAATTCAATCCTTCAAGAGAATAATCTTTTGTCCGTATATACCTTCACACACATGTAATTGAGAAAACTGAAAAACGCAATGATTTAGGTAATTGAAATTTGATAACAAATCTTGTATCTTATTACTAACATTATTGTTCAGTGTCGAATTTCATTTTCATTCGATCGATGAAAAGGCATCCAAAATGTTATGTTAATTTTTTAAAAAATGTATCACAATGTACAATGTTCTCTTGTGCTGGAATCTGAAAATAAAAATCTGCGTACTCGTTGTGTTCGTGACCTTGATCAAGATCTAAAATTTCTGCTGGAAAAGGGAAGATGGCGGTTTTATAAGAGAAAATGCGGAAAAATTTCGGAATTACCACTTCCGTTGACTGATAATTTAATTATATATTAATTTTCGATGACGTCATCTTTATTCTATTGATTAAAGACAATACATAAATTAAATTCAGGGACAATATATAATTCATGATTGGGTAAATGGGTATTTTTATATGGGTGGCTTAAAATGTACTTATATAATATGCAATGTCTAAATTTAAATTTTTATGCACTTTTTACAAACTCAATTTTCATACACTTTTATTTAAATTGAGTTATTTTATATTTTAAAAATAGAATTTTGTTATCCACTTTTTACTGGCTTCTTGACACACTATAATTTTGAAATTTTATACAATTGTGTATTCTTGATAAAAATACACTATTTTAAAATCTTCAGAATTTAATAATAAGCTAGATAATTTATAAAATTATATTTTAATTCTAAGCCGTCCTCAGTGTAGAAAAGAGATTCAATATTCCATGATATTTGTAACAATAAATTTTTAGTCAAAATTTAAGATAGAAAATAATTTTTTAAATACTTCCCTTATTTCGTTTATTGATTAGTAAAAATGTATTTAAAGAAATTTTTTTTATTAATATTGTGTTTTTACAGATACAGTTTGTTATCTTCCTGAGTTATATGATTTTTGGCTTTGCAACTGGATGTGAAACGCCTGGAAAGATGGAAATATCCATATTTATTTTTGTTTCATTTCTTCTAATTATGTTCTTGAACTTTTACAAAAGAATGTAAATGAAAACAAAAATGACTCACTGTGATTGTTAATGTTTCTTCATTGTATTGGTAAAGAAAATATCTCATGAAATGAGACACTTTATATGTTTTAATAAAATTAAATAAATTTTCCTTTATAACATTTATTCTGGGTGGGCAAAAAGTCAGTAAAAACTTTAAAAATTAATAAAACCCGTAAAATAAGGCGAAATAAGAAACGGTTTGCAGATTTATCATCGATAAGTCACGAGGAATTTTTTAGGTAAGAAAAAAAAATAATTAAAAATACAGCCGATAGATGGCATTTCGTACATAAGTGAAAGAATAGACACGCAAATAACAAAAATAATGTTATCAAATCATTTATTATTGCAATATGTGTTCAACATATCCACCACCACAAATGATAACCCAATGCAGGGTGTCACAAACCAAGTAACGGCAGAGTGCAGCATGTCCGGCTGTATACATGACATCTCTCGGCTGATTGAATCTTTCATTTCCAACAGATTGGATGGACAGGATCGATGCACCCGGGATTTTAAATTTCCCCATAGCCAAAAATCTGCTGGTGTTATATCGGGTGACCGTAAAGGCCATGGAAACTTGCAACGTATACTAATGATTCTCTCTTCCCCGAGCGTCTTTATCAGGAATTCCTTGACTCGAATGGCAGTGTGACTTGTTGCTCCATCTTGCATAAACGTAACAGCAGAAAGCGCATCTTTTTGTTGCCGCCCAGATGCGACAGTTATGTGTAGTAACGTCGCCATGGAGCGAAAAATGAGCTTCATCTGTCCACAAGATGTTAAAGATCCAGGAGGGATCTTGTTCAATTTTGGAGAGAACCTACCTCGCAAATGCTTCTCTCTCTACTGTATCCGATGCTAAAAGTTTATGGCAAGACTGTAATTTGTATGGGTACTGATTAAGAACTCCATGAAGAATATTGCGTATCGAGGATGGTGGTAATCCCAAGCATCTGCCAGCTTCTCGTGCACTGCTAATCCCTGCCGCGGTTTCGGAAGCCGATGGTTCCATTTCGGCTACAACGCGCTCCTAACGTGTCTGCATTTGACTTGGTCGTTCGGACCTTACACGATCTTCCAGCGATCCAGTTTCCTCAAATCGCTTTATGAGGCCTGCTACTATTAAAGATCCTTTCACATTTTTCTGAAGGCGGAATTGACGCAGTGCAACAGTCGCCGATTCCTGGTTCAAGTAAAACAGCTTCACCTTCTTTTCTACATAACATTCTTGTTTACTTACATAGCATGCAACGGAGAACTGATACTGGATCAAGAGTCAATTTTTCGGTATTTATAATCTTTTGAATATTTCCAACTAAGTCATTTATACCAGCGCCACCTATCGGCTGTTTTTAGAATTATTATTATTTTTTTTTCCTTACCTAGAAGCAAATTCAGTGACTTATCGATGCTAAATCCTCAAACTGCTTTTTACTTTGCTTATTTTTTCGGGTTTTATGAATTTTTAAGTTTAAAGTTTTAAAGTTTTTACGGACTTTTTGCCCACTCGGAATTAAATGAATTGTAATAAAATTACGCTTTGGCATATAAAAATACATTAAAAAATAGAAATGTCTTATTCTCCAATTATTAGAAAATATTTTTTTAAATCCAAACTTTAGCGAATGCAAATACAAGAATGACGATAGATTTTCTTACAGAAAATTAAGATAAACTACGCCCTTGAATAACTATCACATTTTTATGCCTTTGTAGATGCTTTTGATAATCTTTAAAACATTCTCTATAGTATTTTTGCAAATTCTAAGAGGCTTCTGTTTTGCTTCTCATAACTCATTAGTCAAGCTTGTCAAAAAACAATCCCCCTCCCTACTATTTCTCTCTCTATATGCATCTCTACCAATAATAAAGGTGTGTGTGTGTGTGTGTGTGTGTGCGTGCGTGCGTGAGTGTGTGTGTTTGTTTTTGTGTTTGTGTGTGTGTGTGTGTGTGTGTGTGTGTGAACATCATAGTACAAAAATGAATTTAATATCATCTTGAAATTAAAAAAAATTATCTTTCTAATAATACTAATTTAATCTTAAATTTTTTTCAATTTTCGATGAATTTTTAAAAAAATATTTTAAGTTTACTTTGCAATAATGTATTTCATTGTTACTACTTATTGTCAAATCATTTTATACAAATATTTCATACTGGCCTTTCCCCCCATTGTTGATAATCAAGGTACTCGGCTTATTTTTTTCAGGTTCACATTATTTCAGAATTAAGGCACGTATGCTTAAAAAATTTATATCCATATAATTATTTTTCCATGTGCAATTAGGTTTTATCTTCAGAACTAACCAATAGTGAAATTTTTTTAAATGGCGTTCATTTCTAAACACTTTTTTTTCTTATTATTACATAATTTCATGTATAAAGATATAGACAAGAAATGCATAGTATAGTGATAAGAACTGTATATGGCTTCTATAATAGTCAGTTATACATCTAATGAAATTTGTTTAAAAAAATTTTGCTGGGGAATCCTTTAACAGCATGTTGCATTTAAAGTCTTATTCGAAACAAAATTAAAAATTATTAAATATTATTAAAATATTACATTTATTTTAATTAAATAGTTTTAATTAAATTTATTTAAAATATTGAATAAATTTCGAATTTTATTCGAAATTAATTAAAAATATTGATTTTAAATTTTTAACAATAACAAATCTCAGCGAACCAACTGATCATCAAAGGCGGCTAGTATGTAATAGAATCAATTTATCCGCATTCATAAAATTATTTTTAATCACTCGAATTCAATACATAAGAAATATTTACCTTCTGTATTGCACCCTCATTTGATACATTTGAGTCTAACTTCTGTAACTTTAACTGTCCAACGTATGGCTACAATGTCATGTGAAACATGATCAGCTAAAATAGATACTTCATCAACTAGATTTAAGGAAAAATCTTCTGTTGAAGTTATATAAGCTCCAAATACTTTCTGTCGTTTTGGTGCTTTTAGCTTTGCTGAGGTGACTGCATCACTAATTGATCATGATTTCAACAAATAATATTTAAAAGAAAACGAAACTTTTTTTTTAATAGTAAGATTGAAAAAATAAAAATACGATTCCAAGTTAACTTAACTCTACTCATTTATTATCATTGAGAGGTTACATTTCACCTCTCACATTTATCTGTCTAATGATATCTCTTAATCTACTTAAAATCCCAATTTTTGTTTTAATTTACCCATATTAACATCACTCTAAAATGTTCTCTTATTTCCTGATCCATTTCCTTTTCTTTTATTTAATTCTACATGCGTTCTATAAAACCAATGAATTTAGTATTTCCTCATGCTCTGAGAAAAGGCATAAAAATTCCTAATATTTACCACATTCTTTTAAAGATATCCAGAATTCCCTTTCCTTAGTCGACTTTAGGCAAATAAATCCCAACCAAAATCTTATATTAAAAATCACTGAAAGGAAAAATTTCTGTCTCTTTTGCCCTTGAGTCGCGATACCCACTGACGCATTTTTTATGATCATTAGTTTCTTGTCTTCATTCTAATGTTAGTTTTATGATCATTATTATTCCTCCCGGGATGAAATAAATCGAAGTTAAAATTTCAAAAGTCTGTTCTTCTCGGCCAATATGTTTGCCTATATATATATATATATATATATATATATATGGTTTTGCCGAATTCGACTGGCAAACTCAGAGGGGTGATAGTAGGCATCAAGAGGATAAAGAATTAATATACAACATGGGATCCCAAACGACGTTTAGGGGGTGAAAATCGCAAAAATATAGGGAGTCGGCGAACTGTTGGAAACTGTAAAAAATTAATAAAAAAAATAATAAATGATGTTTCATATGAATTTTTTTTAAGTGAAAGCACATTCTTAAAGGCTATTTTTCATATAAGTAACATGTCGATTTAATGAACCAGGGAGTCGTAAATTATTGAAAACGAAAAAGTAGTTTAGAACCCTTATCTTCAAAAATATTGAAACTTTAAGAAAAATAAAAGGTTGAAAATATGAAGAATTTTATGCTCTTTAATTTGATGTAAGTCTGTTGTGTGAAAATTGAGGAGGTTTTAAAATATTGAAGAAAAACTAAAATGTTTGCCGGGAAACATCGCTGCAACATCAGCACCGTTGCTTATAGAGGGTGTTACCGAATTCGAAAAGTAAATTTAGAGAAGTGATAATAGACATTAAGGAGATGAAAAATTATCATAAAACATAGGGTAGCAGGAGACGTTTATTCTGTGAAACTCGCAAAAACAGACATCGAAGAGACAATGAGCCTGGCGAAGAGAATGGCCCATGAATGTGAGTATTTGGAACAAGGTAGTCGAGAAGAAGACGCTTTCTCGTATGTAAATTTTCCATGCGTTCGAGGAATATGAGAATTGCAGAATTGATGGTTCGATAAGTATAAAAGCAGCTCGTATTCCTTAAAGAGCAGTGCAGAATTGATTGCCGATAAGTTTCATTCGCAAACAACATGTCAGATTTCACGAATGACGAATATGCGGATATGCATTTAATTTGCGACCGATCAGATGGTAATGGACGCCTAGCACAAAGAATATATCAAGAGCAATATCTAAGTAGGCGTTGTCCACACCACAGCACCTTTGCAAATATTGATCGACGGTTGCTGGAGACAGGATCCTTTAAAATAATAAGGGTAATGCAGGATAATGCAGTGTGCGCACATCTGAAACAGAAAACCGAGTTTTGCAGCGTTTTGACGATACCCCATCGACAAGCACGCGATCAGTTGCAGTTGAATTGGGTATTCGGCAAGCTGGATGCTTGGTGCCACACAGGAAGATGCACTCTTTCCTGCAAGAATTTTATTTTCAGATTTTATCTCAGACCTGTTGATTGGCCGCCACTTTACTCGAACCTCAATCCCTTGGATTTCTTTTTCTGGGTCACAGGAATTCTCTTGTTTATCAGACACCTTTGGAAACAGTGGAAGATCTTGTAGCACGGATCGTCGTCACTGCTGGAGAAATCGCAAGCACAATCGCTGCAACATCGGCACCGATTTTAGCCGGCAACATTTTAGTTTTTCTTGAATATTTTAAAACCTCCTCAATTTTCAAACTACAGACTTATATCAAATTAAAGATTATAAAATTCTTCATATTTTCAAGCTTTTATTTTTCTTAAAGTTTAAATATTTTTGAAAATAAGGGTTTTAAACTACTTTTTCGTTTTCAATAATTTACAACCCCCTGGTTCATTAAATCGACAGGTTACTTACATAAAAAATAACCTTTTAATAATGCGCTTTCACTTAAAAAAAATTCATATTTGAAACATCATTTATTATTTTTTTATTAATTTTTTACAGTTTCCAACAGTTCGACGACTCCCTATGTTTTTGCGATTTTCATCCCCTAAACGTCGTTTGGGACCCCGTGTTGTATGGTGATTCTTTATCCTCTTGATTCCTACTATTACCCCTCTGAGTTTGTCGGTCGAATTCGGCAACACCCTGTATGTATGTATACATATATATATATATATATATATATATATATATATATATATATATATAGCGGTAAAGTAAAGAAATAACATTAAAAAAATCAAAAAGTCTAGTTAGAAAAATGTACGCTATACCAAAATGAAACAAAGCTTCATAGAGTTATGGTGGAGAAACCTGTGTTATAAATAATGGTGGATTTTCAATGTACGAAGGAGTTTATTAGGCTTAATACCCAATAACGGGTTTTGTACTCAAACCTATGGGTAAAGTAACTTACACCATGTGACCATTAATTCAAACAAAATGAATGGTTTCTTTCGAGTGATAGAGATTTCGAGACTTGGATTCGGTTGTAAAAGAAACAACAACCATCGGGACATCTTCCATTACAAATGAAATCGTAAGTCAAATTCCCACTACACGGATTCTATAAATTATGAAGCATCCAAACTTAGAAAGCACTTGTAGCATCTTGTAACTTAGATTTATTGTACGAAATTAAAATTAAATCCTACCTGATTCTGAAACTACATCCTCTAATCTTTAATTGAAAAACTTCAGATAGACATTCTGTGAAATTTTAAATTAAGTTGGAAGAGCACACCAAACTATTTTTAATCTGTTGATTAGAATATCTCCATTCTATACTCAAAAAGCAGTGGTATAACGCTGTATCATGTAATATGAATTCATATTTGTGACGAAAAAAATTGATTAGTTTTCATACAATATGATAAGCAGATACCGTATTAACACCTTAAAACTGCTTTCGTTTTTTGATAATCTAATTAGATGTCATTTTCTGCTTCATGAATGTGTTGTCTAAGCGATTCATTTAATCCTTTCGTTTTGGTAATCCAGTTATGGCCACTGAATGGGGTACTGCTCTGAAAAATATACATATTGCACGTAGGTTAACCTTTTGCAATCGGAAGTTTCCTCTCAGGTACCATTCAAAGCTGGGCATCATTTTAACGTTTTATTATTTTTTTAAATTTTGATTATTTAAAATACCTACAATGTGGTAAAAAGATGCAACTTAATTTTTCTGGAGAAATTCAACTTAAAACAATTATATACATTTTTTTCGGAGCAATAAACAAGTGCTTATATTAGATGAATAGTTATGCATCGAATTATTTTTCCGACTGCAAAAGGTTAAATATTTGCCATAGAAAATCTGAATGCAGATTTCGCTACTGAGCTCACTGTTGGATAGTAATTCTTGTCCAATACTACGAAGTGTGAAACCGTTGCGCGTGTTTATTTTATGGTGTAAAACTAATGAGGAACGAAATAAATGATGACGAACACCATCAATGGATAAAAAAGACATCCGCACATGCAAACAAAAAATACTGCAATAATGTGGGGTCGGCGATTAAGTGGTACCGCTTTAACAATCACTGGTACACTCGTACGCACAGGCCATCAAGTGAGCTTCATATACGTATATTCGGCGCTCACATGCACAGGTTATCATGTGGATGCTGTCTATATTAGACGGTCGTACACACAGATAATCAAATGGATGCCGGCGATCATACAGATAGCTAATGAAATGAATGCACAGATCGTACAGTTAGCTTATCAAATGAATGCCATCGATATCCGGCGATTATACATATACAGTTAATCAAATGGATCCCAATCCGGCGATCATAAGGAAAAAGTTAAGAATCCATTGAATAACTTTAGGTATTTCTAGTTTATGTGTGATTTTTGTATCGAATTATATCGCATTTGAATGATTTAGTTTCAGCTTATATGTTTGAGGAGCGATAATTCAATGCCCATAAAACACATGGATACGACATTTAATGATTTAAATATAAGATAAAGTTACCATTTTCATATTTATTACTTCCTTGTTTAAAAAAGCAAATGTAAATACTTACCTTTTGTATATATTCGAATAGTGAAGCTGGCAATTTAAAAAAAAGTAACATGTTATGAGAAGCATGTGAATTAAAGATAAATAAATATTATAAATTAGAGAAATACTTGAACTTGCTTAAATCCCGCATATATTGCTTTTCTTAGCCACGTAACGGCATGATTTTCTTATATACGAAAGTATATAACGAACGTTGAATGACAGTTCACTGCATCATAAGGATAAAATAATGAATAAATCGTGAAACCGGGGTTTCATTTGCCTAATCGGGACTTCTAGCCAAATAGTCAATCTCTTATCAAAGGAAAAAAATCAGAAACGTTCTTTTTTTTTTTTTCGTGAATTCATAAACATGTCTTGTAGAGCATTTATAGTAATGTTTTTTATCCAAAATAATTTGCTAATTACTGTCTTACAAGAATGCTCCCAATTACCATGATTATGGAGTAATTAGAAATGCCGTGTTCAGCATTTCTAATTTGTAATTGGTTTTAAATATATTACCTGAAACAATACAAAATTATATGCATTGTGTAAGAATGCATTTTACTGCCTGCTTTGAACTATACTTCCTTTTTTATTTACTTAGTTCAGCAAAAATATTTTTACTCTCAAGGAATATCTTGTATAAACTGTCATAACTATTTGTGACTTTAAATTTGGAGTAATCCATGATCAATCTAGCTTCAAAGTTGCCACGAAATGATGGGGAAAAGCAAATCTGATAAAATATTATAACACAGCAGAAGGGAATTCCGAACATTTACAAACACATTATCTGATTTTAGAAAACGAAAACCGAATTTCCCTTTTAACCCCTTGACATACGAATTTATTGAAATTCCTAAATAGATGACACATCCTATTTTGAAAATTTATTGTTATTATGATTATTATAGTAATATAAGGAGCATTTGAGATATTGAAGCGTTCTAAGTGATTTTTCAACTTTAAATATTTAATTTTGTCTCAACTTAACTCAAACTTAAAATTAAAAATTCAGTTATTCGATGCGCGTGTCAGATTCGTCATTGTATGCGAAGGGGTTAAAGAAGTAAAGATCAATCCGTGATCAACTTGTGAGAAAGCAACATTTTTTTTTAGGATCTAGGTGATAACTTTTATCTAATTTTCGAAAATCACAAGCTGGGCATTCATCACCGAAATAATCTTGCTTTACATGCATTTTTTTTTTCGTATCACCTGTCACATTCATTTCATTATTGCCAAATACATCCTGCAGACTTATGAATTGTGAACGTTGGATACTTACGGTATTATTGATCAAAATACAGGCGTTTACACATTTCGGTGCCTTCTAATCTATGCTTAAAATACAAAAAAAAAATGCTTTTTTCTTCCTCATGCACGTAATATAGCGAGAGTATAGTAAATCAAAAAATTCAAACTCGAAATTTTGACGAATCTCTACGTTTTGAAACCTTTCTGAGTTCGAAAAACACATTTTTGTAAGATGTTCGTCCGTCTGTGACAAACATAAATCAAAAGCATTTTGATCTAGATACCAAATTAGTAGATTTTTATAAAAATTTTGAACAAAATTCGTTTAGAGGAAGCGGAAAAATTTTGCGGAGACCATTTACAGTGTTTAAATGTTCTATCTGGTAGTATTTTATTTGGTCTCTTAAGTTTGTATCAGTATTTTCATGATAGAAGGGCTTTTCTTAAAATATCCAGTGGTGTTCATTTTCATTTTCTTCTACTACTTTCCAAAATTCATCGTAATTGTTTTATGCTTAAAAAGATCTTTTTTTCAACAGATCAACGACACAATAATCCGTAGGTGAAACGACAGGTGATATCGCAAGAGTAAGTTGAAAAATTATATTTGCAAAGCCTGCGTCAATGCTCATTCTTTCAAGTAATGCAGTGGTTCTTTTCGAATTATGAATTGTAGCTTTGCCTTTATGAAGTCTTTCTCTGATAATATGTTGAGTGATTTTAGCAATTTCTCCCATTATTCTTATTTTTAAATTTTCATTGTAAGAGAATCCTGCGACCGTCATAAAATTTTTACTGAAACTTTCTTTACAGCGGCGAAATTAAGTTTGTACACTTTTTCGATAGTAAATAGGTCTATTTTTGTTACAGTCATTTAAGTAAATGACTGTAACAAAATGCTTCTTGAAAGGTCACAGCTTCACAAGTCACAATGGCATGCTTCATGAAAGGTCACAATGTATTTTAAATTATATCTTGCTGAATAATTTTCATACAGAATTTTATAAACTGATCTATATTGACCCACAAGCTCTGGTAAAAGTTGGCGAACATTATGTTTTTATAAATCTATAAATACTGGTTTATTATTTAATTTATTGCTGTTACAAAATATATTTAAAGTCGGTGGATTTTCTCGTTACCATCGATATCACTTCAGAAATATTTAAAATAGTAGGACCGTTTTTGTTTGGAATCTTTATTCCATATAGAAATAATAATGAAAGAGGGCTTTTCTTTTTACTATTAATAATGTTAATTAATTTGTATTTAGAAATTTTAATGCTCTGCGTTTCATAATGACTTTGAGTTATGGAAAAGAATACTTATGTTTCAGAAAACGAAAAAATATATCTTTCAATCACAGCTTGTTTATGCGGGATAATACAAAAGAAGAATAAATTTAAAAGTAGCAGACGATATTTATCATTTCAAATAATAAACTATTGACAGATATTTTTATTCAAAAACAATTTGATTAAATTTTTTTATCGAATTTCTTCAAAATTTATGTATTTGTCGAAAAACCGAGTTATGAATGATTCGAGATTTGTTTTATTTATCTTCGTAGAACTATCAACTTCAGATTCCTCTATCAGTGTTACATTTTTTTTCCTTCTTAGTCAATATATATATATATATATATATATATATATATATATATATATATATATATATATATGCTTTTGTTGATGCTTGAAGCCAATTGGCTTCAAATCATGATTGACAACTTCCTTTCATGCGTGACAAATTTTATATTTGTACATCACATGGAAGATCATTTTTTTTTAAAAAAAAAGTGTTCAATTTCACATGAATAAACGATAATTATTGGTAGGTCTGAATGCTGTTCCTTAGATTCAAAATAACTTTCTACAATATAATGAATAATTCAAAGTACATATCAAATTCTTGCTACAGTGAAAACACGCCTCCAGTTACCCAGGATCGAAAGTAATTCAGAATATTAATATCTTTTTTCTCATCGTTAAATCCAAAAGCAGAAATTGGAGGTTACTCGTAATCAGAAACAAAATCGCCGAAAAAAAATCATTCCGAAATTGAATGAAAAAGTTTTTCAAAAAATGTATAAGATTCCAAAGGATGAAAATTTATTTCTGTTTTATTTGCTACACCTTTATTAGGATTTGCAATCGAGCAGAGATAATATATTAGAAGAGCATTAGAACACAGAATATGAAACAAAGAAACAATACATTAAAACTTTTATTAAATAAGAAATTTTCGTTATCATTGCACTTAATAGATAGATTAAATATTTACAATATTTAACAGAAATTGTATAAAGAAAAAAAGATCAAACGTTTTTGTGACAGAATTTTGAAATAATAGTCTCAAGGCGTTTAAAAGCCACTCTATAGCTGTTTTTAATTTATAAATTAAAAGATATAATAGTATAAAAATGAAAAGCAATTCAAAGTTTAAGAAGGGAAAAAAATGATAATTTATCAAAATCTATTGTTATAAAATTTATAGAAAATCGGCAACATGAATACAAATCTTGGAAAAAATTAACACAACAAAAACAAATAATAAATTCAAAAAACATTATCCAAAAAATAATTCAAATTTACAGTCAAGCATAGTCCACAGCAATGAGCGTATCAGAATGAAAAACAATGTGTTCATGATAAATATTGGCAGTGTTTTTTATTAACGAACGTATGATTCCACAAAAAAGTTCATTTTTCAATTGTGTGATGGTAAGTATCTTTATCACAAAGCCAGGGCTTCACCAGTATTAAGAAAAGCACACAGGTCCCAAGTCTACTCCAAATTCTTGATTTCTGGAACCAATATCTCTGAAGGCGATGTCCACGATTGGCAATCGCTGCGGTTTATCCGTTTCGTATTTTAGAGTTGTCTCGCCCCACTGGTTGTCACGATACTGAAAAAGAAGTTTGTATTTGTTGTTACTTCTCAATAAATCTCAGCATGGTTCTTGGCACATTTATTAGACATAGAAAACGAAAAGAAAAAAAAACACAGATATTGACGATTATGCACACAGCATCATATTAAGCAGTTTTCGGAAGGAATAGCGCCGAACGAAGTAGAAGCGTAATCACACAGATATTCCGAAGCGAGAAAAATATTCCGGTCGCTTCATCCCAACAGAATTAATAATTAGAGAATGTAAAAACACTTAAAAGAATTATTGCTGATTCTACAATTTTTTACTTTTTTCCTTTGAAAAAATAAATGCTGGCACTTTTTTTTATTTCAAGAAAAAAAGAAAAAAAAACCCTCAATATAAATAAAAGTCATTATAGCTATTAAAAAATTACTCTTTTTATCTAATTCTTTTACATTATGTACACTATACACTATTATGTACACTATTTCCGCTTATTTTATTGTTATATCGCTGTGATAATACTATTTAGGTTTGATCCTAATTAAGTCATTCTTCTCCTTTCTGTTGCAAATATGTCATGGATGGTCCATTAGAAGTTTGTACCAACCAATAAGCAGTAATACAATTCTTTTAAGTGAATTGTATAAAAGATTCAAAAATCCATATAGATTATTGTCGCATTATGGGGAAGTGCATAATCGGGAGAAATGTGTTTTTATCGACCAAGAAGTTTAAAAGTGACCAAACAAGTATATCACTCGGAAACGATGCAGGACGGCAGTCAATCTCAATTAGTTTCAGTGGTGGTGAGGTGGTCGGCTGTACACAACAAAAAGAACCTCAACTATTGCAACATTAAGCAACTTCGGAAGATGTTTCTTACTCATATAATTTGCCCCCGGCCATTTTCAATCCTTAAAAATACAGTTTTATGTGATAGTATACTTCCTCCCCCTCCCCATATTGGGACAAAAGCCTACAACGAATTTCTGAGTCTTTGACAGGCTCGGATTAGAGGCAGCAGATCAATTCTTGTTGTTTCTCTTTAATTTATTTAATGGCCACGATCTATTTCGCAATTCCACATTTCCATTATCGGCAAAAGAGAAAATAAAATAAAAAGTGAAGCTAATTTTTGACTTATCTCGTGCATACGCGTGTCCAACATCTCCTTCTAAATAACTGGGTCGAATTTAACCAATTTGTATATTTAGTATTTAAAATAAGATTAAAAATGCTGCCAATGTCTTAGAGTGAAAAAGTTAATTAAATATTCAATTAATTGGAAATTAATCAAAACTAGAGGCTTACATCCCTTGATGCTCCATTCATCAAATCCCAAGAATCACATTGTGATTCTTTTGGGATAACTACGTGACGGCAGCTCACTTCACTTGCTTTTTATATATTTCCATTAGTAATAAGAAATTATAACTGCATTAATTACTAAAAGTAAATTTCAATTGCATGAATTGGTAAAATTAAGTTTTAATCCATAATAAAAACTAAATCTTCAGTTCCTAAAATTAAAAATTTCTGGTAGCAGAAAGATATATATTCAATTATTAGGAAACAAAAATATACAATTCATGAATTTCACATTCATTAAACCTAGTATTAACGATTATGAAATATTTATTTAATTCTACTGAGTATAAATTCATAATTAAAGCCTACCTGACAGGTATCTGACATTGCTGTAAATGCAAACATAGGATTTCCATCTGCAGACAGCTCTAAGTCATTGTAACCCATCAGTTTGACGGCCTTCTTCAGATTGTTCACTTTATTGTTCTTGTATACCATGAGATTTCGGCAGTGGACGGTGACGTTTTGCTCGGCGTTCTTGCTCAGAAGTTGAAGGAAGCTCATTTGGATGCGATCTGCCCTATAACTGAACTATAAAAAAATAATGATAATCATATATCTATGTCGTGCTTGAAATTAATTTGTTGGGATGGAAAAATATATTATTCCTAAGCTATACTTACAGTAAAACCGCCGTTCATTGAGCTGAACCAGGTCTCTTGAGGCTTACCGACATAGTAGTTCTTTTTCTGGATCTGAAATGAACAGATTTGTTGATCTGATTCCTTAACTTTTTTTGTTTATTGCGATTTGCATTTAGTTCAGATGAATTATCAAAATACTAGATGAATAATCATAACACTTAATATGATAATAACACTTTTCAATAATATTGAAATCATGAAAGATATTGAAGAATTTCCATGTGCTATAATTTTTAAGGATTTTTTTAAAAACATACCTATTCAAACACTTAAATTAAAAAGGCTGACTGTATGGATTAGATATCAATATTGAATTAAACATATTGACACGAATATAAGTGCTCTTTTTAACTCTATGAATACCGAAAAGTCTCACACGCCCGTTCAACGAAACTACGGTGAACGCCCGAGTAGCCTGGACATTGTGGCGAAAGCGTATAAACCAGATAACAGCTGCGAGACATGAGTATTACTTTTGTATTGTGGTCTTGTTACTCGGCTGCGAACCACAAGTCCCTGATTCTATCCTCGCTCATAATATACCGCTACAACATCAAGTCACTACAAAACTCTTTCCCTTTTTTAAATATGATTGATTGAATACCTGAGGTGGTCCGATGCCTCTCAGACTTTCAAACTGAACCCGTTTTCCAAACTGAACTGATTGATTGAATTCCCTAGGCGCTTGCACTATTAGATACAGACGCTCACCCAGATGGATTTGGGGCATAGCCAGGTTTTCTGAGAACATTCAATAGATGTTCGAAAATGCATGTGCTTAGTAATCTTCAGTTAAATGGAATTTTTTTTTGTGTGTGTATCAGACCCTTAAGATTCCAGGTTGTCATTGCGATTTTTGAGAGACGAAGAAGTATTTTTTTTTTTTTTCATCTTTGAAAAAAGAAATTCAGGCATTCCAGTACTTAGAAATCAAATGATCTAAGGATTGAGAGGGTTAAAAAGTTAACGTTTTTAATTTATTTATTCTAAATAATTACCACCATGCATTATGCCGAAAAGTATTCAGATTAAATACAAACAATAGTCTTATATGAAAAATATAAAGATTTTTAAGTATTAGAATATGATATATTTTAATTTATAACCAAGCCAAGCCGTTTGGATAGTAGAAATTCTTCTACTACATAGGTGAAGACAGTTGCACAACTTACCTGTTCAGGCTTAGCAGACACACAAGTAGCTTTAGTATCTTTATCACAAAATACTTGGATGGCATCTTTAGGATCTCCTTGGTTGGGGTCAACCCAGTAATTACCTAAAAAAATAAAAACACATCTGAGTATATACTATTCATATAACAAGAGAATATGCTTGACACATTGGATGAGATATTCTTCTTAATGTAGACTTCTGGTATTATTGATATTTTCTCAAATATTTCTTTTAAGACATGCTCCAGTTAACATGTTTTCTGCCATGATCACATCTAAGATTCATACTTTTCATTTTATTAGATTATCCCTTCTCTACTATCGCTGAGCAAAAGCTTAGGACATATCACTTATTAGATAACATGTATGAATCACATGCATGGATAAAATGGCGTCAACGATAACCAACGTGCAGTTATCTATATTTATGATTATAAAAAGCCATTCATGAAAGCTTGCAATCAATTTTTTATGTTATAGAATTACATTATTATTTTCAAATTTTTCTTATATATTCAATAATTTATTTTATTTTTAAAACTATATAACTTATTCAAGCAAAATACAGACTATTTCATTTATTTGCTAGCTAGCTACATATATTGACTTCATGAATTCTACATATATTGTTAAAAAAATTCGCCCGACATCATTGTATGAAATCCAACAAGATGAAAGATGGAAAAAGAGACTTTATTTCATCTTATTATATTTAGAGATTGCAGACAGCAAATCTCTAAATAAAAGATAGTAATCGCTCTTAGTGAAAAGAACTAGATATTTCGCTCAGAGATTAACAACTCAAAGTGAGAATGAATCTTCATATAATCCTTCCGCTTATATAATCCTGCGATACAACGTGACATAGAATTCTCTAGAAAAATCTCTAAATCTCGGTTCTCAACGGGATAGAGCTTTAATTCTTTGATTTTTCAAAACCTTTAATTTTGTCAAAATCAAGTTTGGTGGTAATTGACATGGTATCTATTAAGAAATCCTATAAACCTTTTTTCTAGCGATGAAAACAACATTTTCAGAAAACTAATGATTAATCTATCAAAATACTCTTAATTTCAAATTGTGACTGACATTAACAACTCCTTTATTTAAAAACATTACACTTGTTTAATTTATTGTACCCATACATCTTGTTAAATAAGGTAAATGAATTTGGTCTTTAACATTAAAACATAATGAGAGTGATGAGAGAAATGATGTTCATGTTCATAAAAATTCAGAAAACTAAACAGTATCCTTTAACTTTCGAAAGTGCTTTATAATTCTATTAATATTTTAATTGGGTTTTGATTATCTACCTAGGATTCAGTTTTCCAATAGCATTAATGTTTTTTAATTTAGTTTTTGTTCACACCTTGTATTTTTCAGTGTATTCTACTACTTCTCCGCCATTGAGTGTATTTCCTCTCTGTATTGTAATTAAACAATTAAAGATAATGCACAATGAAAACATATCAATTGTTCTGTCCTTGAGAAAATGAGAAATACTTACCGCTGGGTAGTTCTGGGTGAGCGACAAAGAGATCTCGGCAGGTGGTCGCTGGGGTTTGTTTCTCTCCAGACGGTTTGCGGAACTCCTCGTACTCCTGGATGAGCTTGTCATAAAATTCAAACACCAGCCTTTTCTTTTCTTCAATAGGTGTGTCTGCCGAGAACAGCTTGTCTGGTTCATCTCCAAGAGCTGGATCGGGACCCTGAAAAATATAAATATAGTTTAATTTTTAAAGATTAACACACTTCGGATTTCCCTAACAATAAATTTTAGTTAAAAACCTGGAAATGGTCTCCTTAAAACTTTTTGGCATATTCTTTAATAAAGACATTATCCCAGTGAACGTCTTGCATGGTATTGATGTAAAATAATTAGAAAATATTAAGATTTGGCTTGAATTTAACATTTTTACTGAATCTCTCGTATGATCCTTGTCGATTGTTTTTGGCGATTAATCCCTGTAAAGGTTAAAAGTATCAAAAATCGAATTTGGGTTTTAGATGCTTTATCAAATTTGGGTTTTAGATGCTCGAAACAAAAATTTGTCCCAAAACTATACTTGTAATTACAAAATGCCATAACAAATTTGATATATTTTAGTCATTGTATCTTTGAGTTACCACGTTTACATGTTTTTGAAAGTAGAGATCGACAGACAATCAATCCATGGTTGGATTTGGTTAAAAAATTTGCGAGGTGTCTAGACTATAGATGTTTAATTTGTGTGCCGAATTTTATCTATCTCTCTCCCTTGGTTTTGTAATTTTCGTGTTTAATTAAATTCTAACAGATGGACAGACGGACTCCATCTGAACAGATTTTATTCAAAAATTATTGTAAAAACTGTAAAACAAATTTCAACCGACTAACTCAAATTGTTTTTGATTTATCTTTGTTATAGACAGACTTACATTTTCCAAAAACGTGTTATTCGAAATTAGAGTGGTCTAAAACGTAGAGAATCGTTAGAATCTCGAATGTTTTGACGATTACTATTCCTTCTCTATACTAGGTATACGAGAAAGTAAAAAACGCTTTTCTTTCATACAATGAAAACTAATATTAAAAAAACTTATTTATTCTTAATTATTTAATGAATGACATATACTGTTGAAGTGTAGGTTAAAAAATCCAAGTTACCAAGTTTTCGCCAAACATTAGATGTAAGCCATATTAAATGTAATATTGAATTTAGAGTGTTATTGTTTGGAAAAATGTTCAAATTTGGTAGCCATTTCGCGCATTTAAATCTACTTTGTTGACATTTTAAACCTTTTTATAAATCATATTTCCTAATATATTAAGATGATCATTACACATTAAATCTCTGAATATTATTATTTTTTCACAGAACTTAGATTAGATTTTGTAATTGAACCTATCCATGATAGTACCAAAATTTAGGGTACAATCAGTTCCGAAAGATGCTAGTATAATGAAATTTAAAAATACAATTCCAATAAACTTTTAAAAATTATAATAAACTAGAGACGGTAACTGACACTACAGTATAGACTTAGAAGATGATCCAAACTAATTCTACTAAAATTTTAATTTGACACTAGATTTATTTATTTATTATAAATGCGCAGATGATTAGCTTTGACGTCATTAGATCTCCAGCCTTCCAATTTCTAATTTTCAGTTTAAAAACACAAGTGCAGAGCATGAGTCAAGACGAATAGCATCAAAAATGTGATGTTGACCTCGCAGACGACATGAGGGAGAGTCACAAAGCCCAAGCGAATACAAGTGCGCGAGCAAACAGTCATGGCCCTGTAGTAAGACGGAAAAGTGCCACAGCTGCACTTCTAGGAAAATCTGGTATCACCTGTGTATCCTGCCCATGGCTTATCGGCAGAGTCACATTGTGCTCTCTGCTTTATCTTGTAGGCATATCTTCTTTTTGACGCCAGATAATTTTAATTATATTTTACCGCTCATGTCTATTTGTAACTTAAAGATTATAGTTGTGCCCAATATAATGAAAGAATTTCAATTATATTTTAAGATAATTAGATGAGAATAGAATTTAGTTCTTCTATGACAATCAACCACTTTCGTTAACCATGAACCATTTTTTCTTCACGGTTAAAGACAAGCATTTTTAAACAGCAAGCACTGTTATTTTGCTACTATGGTTCTAGTTAGATATAGTAAATGAATGCTATGAATGATTGACATTCTATTAAGCTGCTACGCGGACATTAGTGTTATTTTACAGCATCTGCTAAAACTCGTTTATTTTATGGGGATTTTAATTAATTTCCCCCTCCTCAGAGTTTTTTGCGTAGAAGCTCCCTTGTCTTATGAAATATACAATATTTGATATAATTGATGAATAATAGTATATTTGAAGATGCTGATAAGATAATTTTGTTAACATAAAGAATGGCTTCCGTAACCAATTAAATTTTTAAAAATTAATATTAAAATTTATCCATTTTTTAAAGTATTTATTTAAGTTTTGAGTTTCAAATAATGCTTTTTTTATCTTATGTAGTACAGTAAGTTGTCCCGCTTAAGAAGTTGAAGGTTTCTACAATACTCACTTTCATTTGACCTTGGCTAAACAAAGCAGCTAAAGCACTAGCTTCATATCCAAATGGTTCTCCGGGTGGTCCAGGAGGTCCAGGTGGACCTGGTGGTCCTAAGGGACCAGGTTTGCCTGAATCTCCAGTATGTCCTCTAGGTCCTACAGGTCCAATTAAACCAGGGTTTCCAGGGCTGCCATCTCTTCCAGAAGGGCCTTTAGGTCCAGGTGGACCCTACAAAGATATCAGATAAAAATGTTTAGCATGGCAATAATTATATCCAAAACAGATTTAAAAAAAAATAAGTGAGATAGAAAAAAATATTCAGTAAAATTTATGTAATCAAATTTTTTGTAGGAATCATATTGAAAGGGATATTTTACCGTTTAGTTTAATAAAACTTACCTCCATACCAGGAACGCCAGGTGGCCCAGGTGGTCCCTTATCTCCAGGAACACCCTATAAGATATATATAACAGTTTGAATAGTTATTGAACATATCCATTAAATATAAGAAAATTAGATTTCTGAAATTAAGTTTGAAGCTTCTTTATGCTGTATTACTAGATGTTATGCAGCGGTGGATTTCCAACTAACAGTTACCTAAGGCCGCTGAGAATAAGTGGCAGTCTCAGCGGCCTACTCAATCTAAAATGGTCTAAGCAAGTAGGCCAGTTTAAAAAATGTTATTTAATACATAAATTTGTAAAAAATTCATATTGTATATGTTAGAAAACTGTAGAATAATATTTACATATCTTTCAAACTTTGTACACACGGCTTTGACAATATTTACGAAAAAACAAACAAAAAAAACAACAACATCTGTTTAAATAACAGAGCGCGCTATTGGGGAAGCCTCGCAATAACAAATCATAATAAATAAATAAATAAGTTATTAATTGTACATTTTCATAAAATTACTGAAATAAAAATTGACTTAATATAAATCACTATTATGCTGATTAAATTAAAAATATGCTGAAAAGTGAAACTAAATTGGTCAGTACATTAAATGTACATTTTCATAAAATTACTAAAATAAAAATTGACGTAATATAAATGACTACCATGCTGATTAAATTAAAAATGTACTGAAAAGTGAAACTAAATTGGCCAATTTATTAAAAAGAAATATCATAATCCATATTTCCGAAGTAGTAAATTGTCAACATTCGTCTTTAGCGACACATCTTTTCATCCCAGTTGCGTGAATTAAATAAGATCTAATAATTTTAAAAATATGGCAAAAATGTCCGATAAATCTTTAATTTGAATATAAAATTATTTAATTATTTAATTTATTACCATTATAATCAAATTATTCAATATAAATATTACCAGTATATAATTATTATCGTTATTCGATAATAAATTGTTTGATAACTTTATTTTTGCTAATAAATTACTCGATAATTAATTGTTGTCATTAATACTTGATGTAATTATTAACGGTATAAGTATTACAAACTATATAAATATAATTATTATAATCAAGTTACCAAAAATATAATTTCAGTATCAAATCATTATTTCTTTTAAAGCAGATTAAATGGCATCGGATTCTTATTACTTTAATCTATCAGGCATAAACATTTGCTTTTTTTGCAGATAGTAATTATTTAAAAGAATTTAGTTTAATTCATTGAACTGAATTCAGAACTTTTGTTCAGAAATACTAATAAATTCTCATAATAATAAATTTTGAAAAAAGTATCTTAATTTGCTAATCTAATCTATCCTTCTAAAATCTAATCTACCCCCTTAAATTGCAAATTCTTGCTTAAAAATTGTATATTCATTTCTTAATATAAAAATTTCAAAGTTGAAATTCTATCATTTAGTGATATGGTTCTTTTCCAGCCTTAATAAACAACGGATTAAAACATATTAGAGAATAAAGTATTATAAAAGTAGAAGACAGTTTTTGACATACCGGCTGTCCAGGCAAACCTTGTAGACCAATTAGACCACGATGACCTTTCATTCCCTGTTCACCCTGATCGCCTCTATCTCCTTTCATGCCAGTCGGTCCAATTGCCCCAGGTGCACCTCTGGGTCCTTGAGGTCCAGGGACTCCTCTTGGTCCGGTTTCGCCTCGTTCTCCTCTTTCTCCTACAGGACCAGCAGGTCCAAGAGGTCCTGGAGGACCCTATGTATGGGTTACAAAAATAGGATATTCGGTTTAATCATGTAATTTACATTATTCTAACTATTTAAAAATAAAATTAAGAAGAGAATAATTGTCGTACTTGAGTTCCTTGAAGACCTGGTGGACCGGGAGGTCCAGGAGGCCCTGGTGGTCCTTTGTCACCTGGTCTTCCAGAAATACCTGGTTGACCTTCTTTACCCGAATGGCCCTATAGTTTTTAACACACAAACTTTTATTGTAAGATAAAAAAAATTATTACTGATATTCAAATAAAACGCTACGCACAAAATGGCAGAGAAATATCACATTTATTCATTTTTTTCAAGGGTAGAAAAAAAAACATTCTTCAAGAATATGGACATCTTAAAAAGAAAATTTTATTTTAGTCATTAATTTTATGACTTAATGTTTTAAGAAGATAAAATTTTTTTCAGTCTGAGTTAGTTATCAAACAAGATTTTCACGTTTTTTTTTGTATATTGGAAAATTTATTTAATTCAAATCCTTCTGAAATTAATTATTTCTTTTTATAATTTTTTTCATTAATACATGCATAAATAAATTCCGTTTTTAATTATATGATTAAAATGAAATATTTGATATCAATACAAAAACAATTTTAAAGTATAAAATTACTTCCATGTCCTGTCTTAAATATCTTTTTCTCTAACGTTAAAAATGCGAAATTTTGGAAATTATAATTTAATAATTCTACAGTATTTTTTGAATACATTATAGTTAGTACATAATAATCGATCCATTTCAATGCAAAATTCAAAAACATGATTTTAAGTATTCAACTCACAGGAGGTCCTTGTTCACCATGTGGTCCAGGAGGTCCTGGTGGTCCTTGCAATCCTTGAGGTCCGGGAGGTCCATCAGCACCACTTTTACCTGTCATTCCTCTATCCCCCTAAAAACGCATCATTTAAACTATTTTTAGCAGTTTTAATAAATCAGAAAATTTTAGTCTTGAAACAGAAATTCGAGATTCCAAACCGCAATAAATGACTGTTTAAAAGTTTCTAATTTATACATGATTCAATTCCCAATTCATCATAATCATTGTAACGATGGAGTATTTTGTTTATACGATGCATAGCTTTGGCCATACTTCGTTTAATCTCTCTAGATTTCGTAAATTTTCTATTTCAGTTTATTATTTCACTGCTCCTAATAAGAAATCGTGTACGTTTCTACAACTTTTCGCAATGTGCGCTATTTATGTCACTCTAGTATTATCTATTGTTAATCCTTCAGCAGTTGTATATTTCCTTATTAACTTTATAATCTTGAGATTACAACTAAGACAAATTCTTCTTTTTAAAAAGGAATTTTAACGGGGATACCAGAAAATGTTTTTTCGTTTATAAGCCATAAGAACATAAATTCCGCTCTCCATTTATACTACGTGTTGAGTTATTTCTCCCTATAGTTAAACCTAATATTCACCACCAAACCAATAAACCTAATATTCACTCATTTTGTGACACAATTCAGCAAGGAATTAAAAACTTCTACAAGGTGATTAGAAACCTAAAAGATTATTGCCATGAGGGGAATTAATTTTTATATATGCTCTACGGTTGGAGCATTTGTAAGAGTTCATAAAACTCTTCTAGTAGAGCATCTGTATGAGGCAGTAAGAAGATTAAGGTTTCATTAGTCAAGTTTAAAAATACTTTTTAACAATAGTACTTATACCTATTTAAGTATATGTACTATTTTAGGTAGTTATTTTTAGAATACCTACTGTTACTACTTTTAAAATACCATTTACAATAAGAAAACTAAAGTAAGAAAAATTATGTTAAAATAAACAAAGCATCCACTGATACTGTATTTGTAACTGTAGGAAGATCAAGTATGTTTTTTTGTTCAGATGTAAAAAAAAGTAAGTAAAATTTTAAAAGTATTAAAATTTTAGCTAGAAGTTTAAAAATAGCCAGTAAGAAGATATGTACTAATTTTAATATTTATATATGTGAACATACCGGTGATCCACGTGGCCCTGGTGGACCAGGTCTTCCTTGTATACCAGGGACACCAGGTAATCCACGATCTCCAGCAGGGCCTGGTGGTCCAGGTGGTCCAGTGAGACCCTAATAACAAATTGTAAGCATCAAATTATTAATAGTACAATCATCAGTTATTAAAAAGGTGAAATAAATTAATAAAATCTAAGCCAAAAAATAACAAGTATTCTTAATAAAAGAACTATAAATAAACGCAGAAATACTTATTTCAACTATTTTTTAAACAAAATAACTAATAAAAGAAATTTTCAGGTTTAGTTAAAAAAATTAAAGGGCAATAATTAAATTGATTTTGTAGCTTAGATTTAATGAAATAAGTACGAAATGATGTTATTTGAATTTAATAGAACTTTATTATCTGGTATTCTGCTTTTCATAATTTGAAGCAAATCAAAGTCATTTATTCTTTTTTTTAATAATATAACAATTTCCATAAAATATATTCTTTAATAACTTTATTCTCTCTTTAAATATATTTCATAAAGATCCGGTTAAATTTCAAAATAACCCATATGCGTCTATTATATGAAGCATATTTTACGTGTAAATATTGAAATGAATGGTTACTGCATAAAGATATAAAATTCTATATCAACTTACGGGTGATCCTTCTAATCCAGCTTCTCCTTTTGGTCCGGGGAAACCAGGCTGTCCAGGATTTCCTGAAGGTCCAGGGGATCCTGGTTTTCCAGTATCTCCAGGTCCACCCTGTAATACATTTGTAAAAAATATGAATCAATATAAATATCTAATTATTTGAAAGTCATTTAAAATGCTGAGAACAAAATTAAAAACAGCATTAATAAAATAATTCATTTTTCTATTAGATAGAATATAATTGAGATAAACGCAATAAGTATTTTCTTTATAAATAGAAAATGACATTCTCTGTTCTCACATCTGGGATGAAAATGATATTCTTTAAATGATAATTTTTAATGACATTCTTTAAATAATTGATGAACAATATTCTTTATAATAAATGATATTCTTTGATGATGATATTCTTTAATAATGATATTCTTTATGATAATATTCTTTTATATTCTTTATTATGATATTCTTTTAATGATATTTTTAAGTAATTTTATAGCATAAAATTGTCACTAAAAATGTACGTAAAGAAAATACTAAAGAAATTATGATATAAATGTTGAATATAAATATTCTACTATACAATATTAAAGAAAATTTTATATACCTTTATTCCAGTAATACCAGGAGGGCCAGCTGGTCCAGGATTGCCAGGAGCGCCCTAATTGAAATGGATATTTATTAATAAAAGATCATTTAGGTAAATTTATACAAATAATTCGATGAAATAGATAATGTTTATGAAATAGTTAATGTTTATGCTATTTATTAATTTCAGTGTTAGAACTTTATAATGAAGTTTGTTTAATATTTAAGATCAGTTTTTGTTTTAAAACATATATATACATATATAAAACTACAAACAAAAATATTTTATTGCAATTACTATAAATATATTTTAAAATGAAAGAATGCATTTCAAAATAAATAAGATTTTATTTAATTTTTCATTTATTTCTGGAAAATTATATTTCCTAATTGTGAAATTTTAAAGTTTTTTTGCTGTAAAATTGGATTTTAGATATAATATATTGCATTTAAAATGAAATGTTCTTTCAAATTTCAGAAAGTATAAATATCAGCAAATTCCTTTACATTAAAGAAATTAAATAATAACTTACAATTTTTATCAAGAAAATTCAATTGGAAAAATATTATATTCATTTGTTTTACTTCCTTTTATAACGTGTGAATCAAAATAACATTATTAAAAAGAAATAAATAAACACATACCGGTTGACCAGGTTCACCAGGGCGACCAGGTGGGCCAGGGAATCCAGCATCTCCCTAAAAATCATTTGTTGTTTGGTAAGTAGAAATTCGATTTTCTTTGTAATAAGTAATAATTTTTAATAATAATAATTAAGTAAAAAGTAATAATAATAATAGTAACAATTTAATAATAATTTTTCACGTAAAATATTACATTCTTGGGTCATAAATTAAAAAAGAAATATAAAATTTATTTTTTTCATTTACAGATACATTTTTTATATTCTTATTTATGGAATTTATAAATACATGAGGTTTAACTAATTGATTTCCACTTACTTTTTTACCTTCTTCACCTCTTGGTCCTTTAGGTCCACGCAGACCAGGTGATCCCTAAAATTATTAAAGTACATTCATTATCAACAAACCAAAATGATTTCAATATACTCTTGATACAGTATCAGATGAATTATTCTAAGATTTGAAAGCAGTATTTGTATAATGTAAGAATTCACAAAAGCATATACACCATTATTTAAAAACTTTGCAAATATCTAATTAAAATAGTTTTGAAAGAAATAAAGAAACTATAATGTATCAAAATAAATATTTCAATTCAAAATCTTGTAGGTAAATCCATGATTTTATCGATATCAATTTTTCTTATTGTAAATTATGCTTAATTGTATAAAATGTTCGAAGTAAAATTAAAATAAATTCCTTCTCAGGACGTACTATTTATGATGTAACAATTAGTTTTGGACAAATGTAGTATTCAAATATTTGTGATAATTTTTTACAAAAATAACTAGGTACGGGAATGTACTTTTAGGTATAATTATTTCTCCATTATACAGAGTGACACAGATCTGTGCGAAGTCTTCAACGTCAGTCTATTTTTGAGGATATTATTCAAAAGAAGACTCATAATGTTTAATATTAAAATTTAATGAAATTTCAAAAAAAAAATTAATGTAGACATCAGATTACAATCTAATATTACACGCAACATTTCACTCAATTTTCCAAATTCCACTAGGCGAAGGAACTGCTAAATCTTTTCATAACCAGTAACGAATATTTCTGATTACGAATATATATGATTACAAATATTTCCGCCAGATCAGGTGTCGTCCTCGTCATCTGACCGAGGTTCAAAATTACGAGGTCCGTCCCAAAATAGCCCTAGTGTTGCTTTAAAGCGGGACGTTAATATAACTAAACTAATAACGTTCGGGTTATCTAATTGTTACATTGTAAATATTTTGCTCTTTTTTTTTTCGTTAATTTTTCTATAGGCTAAGATAACATTAATATTTAATCATAAGTATTCTCTTAATTAATAGTCAACTATTTCACGTCTTTTCTTAGAACTTTTTAATTAATAGTGAACTTTTTCACTTCTTCACGTTTTTTCACGTCCCAAATCTATATGACTATACATTTTATTAATTCTACTGCTATATATTTTATTAATGGTCTAAAAAGTTTTAAAAAATCTTTACTTGAGGTCCGGCTTCTCCAGGAGATCCGGGGGAGCCAACATTCCCTTGGTCACCCTGAAAAATAAATTAAGAGTGAAAGATCTATTTTTCAGTAATTGGTACATATAGATATTTATAATTCAGAAAGAAAAAGAAATATAGAAATCCAGGCTAAAGAATTTTTAATGTCTTGTCAATTTATTTATGAACAATATAATGCCTTGTTAGTTACATCATTCAAAATATAATGTCTTGTCAGTTGCATCATGCAAAATATAATGTCTTGTCAGTTACATCATGCGCAATATAATGTCTTGTCAGTTACATCATACACGATATAATGTATCATCAGTTTAAAATAAAAATAACTTGCCTTTGGTCCCGGAAGTCCTCTTCCACCTTTATGTCCTGGGGCGCCAGCTAATCCCTACAAATGTAAAAAAAAAAGATTCAGTTTATCTGCACAAAAAATATCGTCAGCTTGTTCTTATGATGCGACAATAGATAAGCTCGCAATACTCTATAATTTTTCAAATATTTAAAAATAACGAAAAAAATTGAAGTGATTTAAAAAACATTAAAGTGATAAAGCACAATTATAAACAAATTGTATTTTAAATAATTTTTTAAGCACATGCAAATGTATTTTAAATAGCTGCTTAAGATATTATAAAATAATTTGAGAATGTGATAATACGCACAACTGGTCCTGGGAATCCTTGTTGTCCTGGTGGGCCAGGTGCTCCTCTGTCTCCTGGTTGTCCAGGAGAACCAGGTTGTCCATCTGGACCAGGTGGTCCTGTTTCACCCTAAAAAAGAAATTAAAAATATATTAAGTAATAATCAGACAAATCAAACATATTTAAAAATCTAACATAAGATATTCGTCATTTTGAAACTTCAGTTTCTAATTCAAGCTTTAGAGAGTTATATTATCCAAAATGTATGGAAAGATATTTAAAACAGATATAAGGGGAAAAAACTTTGATTTAATTATTTGTATTAATTTAAATTTAAAATATTTTTGTCATATATTTGTTTTAAAATCAAGTTGGTAGCTTAGAATATATATGTGTAAAAGAAGGAAATTCCAATGTTATCATTTTATTCAAAATACTATGCTATTTACTTAGAGAAATAAAAACACTGATGGTTAAAATATGTATATCATTCCTACTCCATCACTCTGTGATATTGAATCAACCTATTTATTTTCAAAGAATGTTTTAATGTTAAATGTTTTAATGTTTTCCATTTTATTTCTTTTTATTATGAAGAAAGTACATAACAGTAATAAGTTGATTGCAAAATGAAAAAATGAGAAGAAAATTCCAGAGAAATTTCAGAGTTTTAGGCCATAACGCGAGATATAATCTTAAATTTGAATCAGGGCATCTTCAAAAATTAACTTATACACCTATAGTCCTATATTTTAAAATCTATTTTTATTACAAAATGAAGCTGATTATGTTTTCGTTTTTTTTAAAAAAATTAAATCCCACTACTGTGATATGAAAAAAGTTTCGAATTCAATAAAAAAACAAGTGAATAGGAAAATTTTAAAAAGCCAATCACATAAAATATGTAAATGATTTTATTTTCTAGCGATATCATAACTCAACGTGATTCTAAAATAATTCAATTCAATTTCTTAAAAAAAATGCTTAGTAGACAAAAATAAACTACAAGTGTGAGGATATATTTTTCTTATACGAGGCATACAAAGAAAACAAGTATTGTAATCATCAAAAAACTCGATCTCAAGATTTTCATGAATATTCAAGTTCAAAATCTCTCCAAATAAAAAAAAAAGGCAATGACACAAACAAATGAAATTTGGTACGTGATTTTATCATGAAAACTGAAGATTCATAAAGAATTTTATAATCAATTGATGGAAAAGAAAACATCCAAATTTAGTTTTTTTTTTCTCGCTATACTACTAAGCACAAAACGCTCCAAACTTCATTGGTATTCGAAAGAGTCATAAGGAGAACACTGCTACTGCTTTTATATTCTCACAATCAAATTCAAATATGTTTAATCCAAAGGGAGTGGTTTCCCCCAAACTTCCTCGCTTATTCTCTAATAAAAAAAGTTATCCCTATTTTCATAAACCCACTACTGAGTATAATTAGTTTCATAGTATAGTAAAGAAAACCGGTGCTTGTATATTAATTGGTGTATTAATTAACTTGTAATTGGTGTACTTGTATATTAATTAATTGCATTGGCGAGCAATAGTTAGGATATATATCGATCTTTTTTGTGAACCTAGCATTTTTACTGAATCTATCTTGGGCAATTTGAGGGGAGGGGGGAATAAATAATAAAAATATAGTTAATAACCCAGAAATTTTAAAATCTTTTATTTTCAGCACCTCTTTGCCACATACCAAATTTCATTAATTTACATCATTGAATTTTTGAATCAAGACGTTTATATACACGCAAAAAAACAGCCCGAGAGACTGTTTACCTTTTGATGGATTTGGTTCCAAATTTCATTTGGGTGTATATTTTACATGCTGAATCTGTGTACTAAATTTTATAAGCCTTGCTCTTTTCGTTTTGTAATTATCATATTCATTTGCACATGGGCAGCCGGATAGACAGACTACTTCTCAATGGATTTCGTACAAAGTTTCATAGAAATCTAAAAACATAATTTAAAAATTATATACCAAATTTTATCCACTAATTGAAAGACTGTCACTATCTGTGAACACTGTAGCTGTTTTTATTTTTTAATTATTGTGTTACCAGACAGATAAAGGGGCAGATATAATTCCAGAAAAGCGTTTTCTGAATACAGGGAGTTCTAAAACGTGGAGATTCGTCAAAATCTCGAATTCGAATTTTTTGACAATTACAATGCCTACCCTTTGTTTTCTCACTAGATGAGAAACTAAGAATTTTGTGTTACATATGAAATTCAATATCAAAATATAATTATAGACATTTTCTTATTTATACCTAAAGCAATTTTAAACAAAAATAGACTTACCTTTTCTCCAGATTCGCCAGGTGGTCCAGCAGATCCTACAGGTCCCTGGAGTCCTTGTTCACCAGGACGGCCCGGGGGACCTTCAGGTCCAGGAGGACCGTGATCTCCTCTATCTCCCTTCGCTCCTCGGGGGCCAGGCTCACCTCTAGATCCTGGTAATCCCTAGAAAAAGAAAGTGGTAGGAGAAAATAAATTAAGTTCATAAAAAAAATAATGATTGATAGAATTTTTTGATGCTTAAAAGTAAATAGTTCTAATGTTATTATTTAATTTTTTAAATATAAAAAACTGTGCTTATTAGGCTTTTTGAGATGTTTTTTTTAATTTCTTATTATTTAAATGTTATAAATAAAAATTCATCTGTAAATCACTCACCAACAGTCCACTAGGACCAGAATGACCTTTAGAACCTTTTTCACCAGAAGGACCCTGAAAAAAAATCCCTCGAATTAATTCAAAACAGAAAAGTTTTTGCTATTTTAAGATTAAAATTATTGAACAAGAGGGCATCTATTACAATGCAACACTGGTTCTACAATGCAATCTAACAATTACAATGTTATAAAGAAAAATGTGCTTGACTATAGCAGTTAAGCACATTATATAGTTCCAAATCCATCGAATTCAATTTCTGCTGCAAGTAAAGAAACATAATATTATTTATAATATAAAAAAACGTTTATTGTTTGTTATAGCATTTGATTTTTAATAAAAAATTCATTATATATTAATTACAAAAAGTTCTTTACAGTCACACATTCAATTCATGTTATTTCATGTAATATGCAGATAATTGCAGTGTACGTTGCATGTATATTGGTCAAATCGTAGAATAATACACTTCTTTGTTAGATAATTCTTACAAAAATAAATGTTTATACAATAAACAGTAAATTTTTATTTTATTATTTCAGAACTCTTTATTTTCTAAATATCTCTCTTCATTTCAATGTGAAAATGTTAATAATATACTACATGATGTTTATAGCTAAAATAAAATTGATTATTAATTTTAAAAATTCAACTGCAATACTATTTTATAATTTTTTAAATAAATTAATAGATTTTCTTTCTTTTTTGATTTAGACAGATCTATTAATTAGCTACAATTAATCTAAACCCCTACCATTCCTTTCTTTGTATCCGATCGATTTCTAAATAGGTTAAAATTACTCGAAAGAAGCAATTATTCCTTTAATAATTTAACTTAAATATATCTTTTAGCAACTAAAAGTATTAACAGTTTTCTTCCTTAGAACCATTTCTAAGCATAATATTTTTTCTTTCCTACTTAATCTAATGGCAATGTATTTTCCTTGAAACAAATAACAATAATAATAATAATAAACTTGCCCTAGGACCATCTGCACCAGGTGGACCAGCTTCTCCTCTCGGTCCAGGTTGACCTTGAGTTCCTTGTGGTCCTCTTTCACCAGGGAATCCCCTCTCACCACGTTCTCCTGCAGGTCCGGGAGGTCCGGCAGCCCCAGGAAGACCAGGTTCACCATCTTTTCCAGGTTGGCCAGGATTTCCAGCAATACCTGGAAGGCCCTAAAGAAGAAAAAAAAATCCACTTTTATCATCAATTTCCACTTTGAAAAATTAAAATTTATAGTGGAAAACAAAGGGTTATTTACTTGAAATCCTCTGGCACCCTCTGGTCCAGGAGGTCCTCGTTCGCCACTTTCTCCAGGAGGTCCGGCAGGTCCGGGAGCACCCGGTGATCCTTCCTTTCCAGAGTCTCCTCTAGGTCCCGGAGGACCAGCGGGGCCAGGTAAACCATCTTGCCCAGCTTCACCCTATGCAAAAACAATTTTAATCCGATTAGAAATTGAATTCTGTACATGAAATGGTGTTTTTTGTAAGGAAATCCGGTACAATTTTGATTCATTTGCACCATTATTAACCGATTATAACTATTAATGTGACTAGTTGCTCTACTGGCTCCACAGCTAGTTTCTGAAACGTTTATGAACTTCTTAACTAGTCGCACAACACTGAAATATTGGCTTAATTTAAACTAGAGTATAGTCATTTAGATGAACAGCATTCTATGGAGTAGTTTTTTTCGTTGTTCTAGTATTTAAAAAGAATTATGAAATGAAGTTCTTTATAATATTGTTTCAAGAAATCACATGCAATATTTTAATACTTTCCGCGTTTTATTCAGAGCATATCCTTAAGAAGTATTCATAGCATTTTATACCTCCTCTAGTATTTCATTTTTTTATGATTGCTTTATTTTTTCACACATACTTTGCGTTATCATATTCATTCATCCAATTTATTCTACTACATACTACAGATCATACAGTTTCATACTACAGATATTTTTTATTCGAGTTTTTATCTTTTTTTCTTATATGTATTCATAATTTGCTATTTATATATTACTTACCTATTGATTGTGGTGTAATTTTTCTTCTTTTTTTATTTTTTTAAAAAGTCAGTGAACATTTATATCATATCGAAAATGGGCTACCTGTGCTCTAGAAACGAAGGTGTGGAATGGCATTAAGTATTAAGTAAGTAATGTGATGCAGAAATATGGACTTCAATCCTGGATTTCCAAAATTGTCGTCTTTCATTCAAAATCAATCATCAAATCTTCCTATTTGATTCTACTTTCAAGCAATTCTCGGTCATTTATAATTCATTTGGATCTTTGTTTATTGTAAATAAAATTGGATCAACTAGTTAATAAAGGATTGTAGAGAGTAGATCTTAAAGTGATGTTTTATATACGAGCCCTGACTAAATTGCTCTATCAGGGACCACACCATTTAACTACGACTGATAAGTTACATTAAAAGTAGGCAATGTCTTAAGGCAGCTAGAAAATGCTTTTCCAGTTGCCGGATTAGATCATAGGCTGCTATCTGTTACTCAATTCCTCCATTCCGATTTATTTTTCCAGTTAGATTCAATATTCCGCTACTGAAAGATGCGATCATTATTGAAACAGTTGGCTAATAGTGACAGAGGAGTCTGATAACTTGTAATGATTACAAGTTATTCATTACAAAAGCTATACATTACACTGATAATATCAATAACTGATTTATCACACTGATAACTCATTCTTCACTTTGATCACTGACTCACTGATAGCTAATTCAGCACTTTGATTACTGACTCACTGATAGCTAATTCAGCACTTTGATTACTGACTCACTGATA
>JAPMOR010029352.1:502519-597878 GCA_026543865.1 Argiope aurantia
GACTCACTGATAGCTAATTCAGCACTTTGATTACTGACTCACTGATAGCTAATTCAGCACTTTGATTACTGACTCACTGATAGCTAATTCATCACACTGATAACTCATTCAACATACTGCTAACAAATATTCTTCACATCAATCTCTGATTCACTGATAACTGATTCATCACACTGATATCTTGTTACTTACTGATAACTTGTTATCAGATCGCATCTACCTTCTGATGGAAATAACTTCCCTCTATTGAACCGTAGTAAATATGTTAAAAAACAATATAATTCAACATATTATGTATTTTATGTTTGAAAGATCAAGATTATATCACAACTGACCTGATCTCCTTTTGATCCTGGTAAGCCAACTAATCCGGGTAATCCTTGAATTCCCTAAAATAATTCATTAGAAACAATCAGGAATTAAAATGTATGGTGAGTCATATAGAAAAATGTAAAAAAAAAGATAAGAAATCTTCGTACTTGAGGTCCAGGTTCACCTGGTTTTCCATCTGCACCAGGTTGGCCCTGCAATGAAAATTTAATAAAAAAATTAGTAATTTTCAAAATTTTTATAAAAATCTATGTTTTTCACTTCTTTATACTCCCTTAAGAAAAACTAATGAAATCGTTTTATAGGTTTATCAAGTGTTCATACAAATGTTCATAAAACATAAAAAAGTGTTATTTTGCTTAAGTTATTTTTCGTTCAGAATTAAATCGTTATTAAGTTCGAACGGCCTGTTTTTTTAATATAATTATTAGAAGGTAATAAACGGCCGAATTAAATAGGAAAATGATATATATAAATAAGTAATGATAATATTAAAAGCATTTCAACATATTTTTATCATTAAATATAGAATACAATTTTACATACAATTATAAAAGCAAATGCATATAAGCACAATGTTTAAAATCACGAGTCTTGACATACTTTTAAATTTTCTTGAATTACGATTGCAGAAATAAGAATACGAATCTAAAACTGGAATATTATCCCTGGTTTAAAACATCAAATAATGAATTTCAAAGTGCAGAAATTAAATATCAGAAATTTAATTTTCAGCATTTTATATTTTGAATTATGGAAATTAAACTTATGCGATATTGATCTTTTTATATAGTTTACTATTTTGCATATTCATTGCATTGTTTGAACTTAAGACTCAACAATCAACAGCAAAGGATTTCTAAATAGGTAAATGAAACAAGTGCCTACGCTATTTGATTGAGGGGAGTAAGGGAAAAGGGGGGGGGGGGGGGAGATTGATGAAAACATTTTATTACTAAAGTTGTCAGATATATAAGTTTTTAAGGAATACAAATTTATGAATTACAGACTATGATGCTCATTTCATAACAATTATTATAAATATTAAAGCGTATTTACTTATATATTAATAATAGAATATTAATTACTCATTTAACTGGTTACATTATATTCCAATTTATAGGTCCTGTGAAATAATAATTTTTTACGTTATTCTTGTTAGAAGTTCATTATTTCCTTATAATCTATCGTAATAATTAAATGCCTTTATTTGTAAGTAAAAAAATCATTAATTAATAGTTGTTTTTATTATTTTTGTCACTATTTTCATCATATATAAAATAAAAATTAAATAAATAAAAACAGATATATCTGCGCAAAATTACTAAAATAAAAAAATGAAGCTAAAATACATTTTAACATATTGATAAATATTCGCACCAATTATTAAAAGTGGGGCCTTATAATACATACGGATAAGAGTAGCAAAATACTTAAATCTGTCACTGACTAATAATAATTATTATAACCACTTGACAGTTAAGAATCATACTAGCAAACTTACCCTTTCACCAGCTATTCCGTCTTTTCCGGGTAATCCAGGTCTTCCAGCTAAACCCTAAGGATAAAAACAGAGAAAGGTTTTAGAGATATAAAGCAGTAAAAAAAAGAAAAAACAGTAATCAATTTGAGAAAAATTATAACATTTAATTTCAAAGATTATAGCATTCATATTATTTTAGTAAATGATAAATAAAATCTTACTCGAAGTCCTTGTAATCCTGGTGGACCAGGTCTTCCAGATTCTCCCTAAATAAATAAAAAGGTACATTTTATAGCAGTGAAAATTTTTGATTCAAGCGTTCAGATACAAAACACGCAAAAAAATCGGATGAAAAAATTGTATAAATTACCTGAGAGCCTTTTGGACCCTGAGGACCTTGTGGGCCTCTGTCGCCTTGAGCTCCTTTCATTCCAGCAGGGCCATCTGGGCCGGGGAAACCACGATCTCCAGGTAAGCCCTATATAAAATATTTCAGTCAGAGTAATGTTACAAATTTTTAATGTCTAATGTCTCAGCGTTTTGGCGCTTAACTTTAACGATGCGTTTTGTTGAGCAACACTCAACTTTATGCAGATTTGAAATCGATAAATAATGAAAAAATTTATATTAAGAAATGTATTGAGTATTAAAAATAATATTAAAATAAAACTATTTTAACCTTTTTTTAAAAAAAAGTAAATTTATTTCACAGTAATAATGAAATGCCAAATGACATGAAAAACAAAACTGCATTCCTTACCCGCTCACCCGGAGGGCCGGACGGTCCAGGTGGACCCGTTGAACCAGCTTTGCCCTGTAAAAAAATTTGTCGCATTTAAAGAATTTTACACCCACAATTGAAAAAATAAATTAATGAGTAGTAAAATAAATAAAATAATTACAAAACACAAAAATGTAGTAATGATATGTTTACATAAAAGGTTATAATTTTTTTATTCATTTGAATTAATTAATGAAATTTACTTTATATATATATATATATATATATATATATATATATATATATGATTCTTTTGAGAATTAAAAGACATTTTGAGATTTTTTTATAATTATCGCAAGTAATATAACGCGGTATATGAGTGCACTGTATCTTCATTCCACATGTGAAAATGCAATGAAATAGAGCTATTCTGCCTACTTTCTAAAGACGTTATTTATTAAATTGAAAGTAATTAATTGACTATTATTTAAAAAATAAAAGCAAAATATTAAAATTTGGCCAAAACACTTATCTCATAACATCATAAAAATTTATTTGATTAAAATAAAACTAAAAAATATTGGGGATAATGGATTTAATCTAATGAGGCAAACTGATATCACACAAATTGAGTTTTTGAAACAAATTCTCTCGAATTAAATTAATTGTTCAAAATAATAGGTCAATTATTTAAATTAAGGTTGAATGTATCAGACTTTAAATCTGGAAATTTTAATTTCGACGAAGACAGAGTGTTTGATTTTTTAATAAATTATAATAATTAAAAATGAATTTTTCTTAATCCATGGAAGAGTTTAGAAGTGAGATTCTTCTATTGTAAGATGAGTAAATTATTATTATATAAAAGCTGAAATCATATTTCCTACTTTGAAAAGAAAATATTTTTATTAAGATTAAAATCCACAGATTGATAAATATTTTCATTATAAAACCTAAGTTATGCCAAACGATATTTTTTTTAAAGATTTTTTTAAACAAATGTATCATTTTAAAAACACTGCAAATGCAGAACACCATATATCATTACACATTCGGAACTTTTCTTTTAACAAAATAGAAAAACAAAACTTCACCCTTTTTCCTGCTTGACCAGGTGTTCCAGGAAGACCTCTGGGACCAGGTGTACCTTGTTCTCCCTTTCTTCCAGTTTCTCCTTTCAGACCAAATTCACCAGGGATACCCTGCATGATAAAATTATAACTAATAGATAAAAGTTTAAAAACAAAAATATTAAATTTAAAAGAAAGTAATGCTTTCAATCGCAGTTAGAAATATATCAGAATTTCGATGTATACTTACAGGAGATCCTTTCGGACCTGGTAGTCCTGGACTTCCTGATAAACCAGGCGGACCTCTTGCACCAGGGAAACCAGGTGACCCTGCCAAGCCAGTTTCACCCTATAATTTTTAAGCAAAATTTATTATAATACATTTCAATATTTTTAACTGTTTAAATCTAAGGAATTAATTATTTTTCCTAATCTCACTTTATAATTTGCAGCATTAATCCTATTTTTTTCTTTTAAAAAGGCTTTTACTTTATAAACCAAGGCTATCAAACTTTCATGCAAAAATTTATAAAATAATAAGTTTATGATCAAATTATTTTCACATTACAGTGAGATAGAGATGCAAATTGCCATCACTTAAAATTTTTGGTTACTTAAACTAATTTTGATTACCTTAATTAATAGAAAAGTTCAAATTTAGCATTTTTGGACTAAAAATTCTCTTAATAAAAAAAAAATTGAATTCAATGGTTAATTTTTAATTAACTGAAAATTTATTAATTAATCACAAAGTATAGATTAATTTTAAAGATAATTAAATAAAGTATTTAATGTACTATTTAATATATCTTTAATTTAATTTAATTAATAATAGAAATAAACTTAGTTAAAAATTTATTTAAATAAAATAATTTTTAATATTCTTTATAAGTTCTTTTCTATAGATTAACACAACTGTAAATCACATAAAAAAGCGTTTAGAGTCAATTTTGGGTTGTATATTAAATGACATCAATCATGTATCCACTTTTTTTCATTCTTATCAATACATAAATCAAATTTTTCCTTCTTTTTTGTTTAAAAAACATATATTTCAAATTTTGCATAACAGACCGGAATTATTATTCTATACAACATAAAAATTGCTACTTGAAGTTTTTCTATACAATATAAAAATTTATTATTTACAAACATGACAAACTTACCGGTGAACCTTTTTCTCCTGGAGCTCCATCTTTTCCTGGTGCACCCTAAAATAAGGAATTCATCTCAATGAATAAAATCCTAAATACTCCATTTTTAAACGTTTGCTTCATTTATAGAGGCTTATCTATTCATATAATCAATTCATAAAATTACATGAAATCTTGGAAATTAATTTTATAATCTTTTAGGTAATTCGCCGAATTTTTTTCATTCATTTATTTCAATAAACTCCCCTCAAATCGTGAAAGCAATTTTAATTTTAAAAAAAAACTTTTAGGTAATCTATGCGATTTTTTTGTATCTTTATATTCACTAATCTCAGTGAGCTATATTGAAAATCCAAATTTAACATCTTGGTTCTTTCAGTCAATCTTATGTATATATAGTCACCAAGATTTAGTAGTTACATGCGAATATTTTAAATTTTGCATCTTAAGTGTATTTTGAAGCAGAATTTTCCTTTGATGCATATTTTTACAAAAGTTGAAGTTTGAAAACAATTATTTTCGAAGTTATAATATGAAAAAAGAATCGCTCCTAAATAAGTATACACAAAGTTATTACATGAAAAATTCGTCCATTTTATATAAGTATTCATGAAATTATTAAATGAAACACCATATTCTCCCAGTAAGTTTTAAAATCTTTAAGGACATGCCATTAAACCTTCCTATCTCAGTAGTCGGAAAAATAAGAAATCTTTTTGGATTGCCAAAATTATCATGATAAAATTCATACATAAAATGTTCCAGTTGTGCGAAATTTAAATATATTTATAAAATTAAAATTTATGTTAGAAAAATGATGGCAATAATCAACAAAATTTATTTTGTTATCATTTATAATTAATGTTTAATATTTGAAATATGTAAAAGTAGTTATAGTCTTTTCATTTATTTAAAAATGGCTAAAAATTATGCATATGCAGGTAAGAAGAACAATAATATTTCAGTTTTGCATTCGATAAGATAGACAATTATAATAATGAAATGTTTATTTTTAAATAATAATCTATACAATGATTTGAAAACATGCCAAATCTTTAAATACAAAATTTTCTTTTATTCTCAATTAAATTAGATATCATTATACTTTTCATTTTTATAGTTCTTACCGTTTACACAAAGCAGATAATATGTAAAATAAAAAAAATTCCTCTCCATCGATATGTAACAGAAAAAAAAATTGTAATGCAGTTTACTTACAACAATTTCGAATGTCTATGGTGGTACTAAATTTTTATGTTGCATACATTTTTTTCAGAACGCACAATATGCACCTTTTTACTTCATAAATAGCGATTCGCTTCCGGATTGATTAGAAATTGAAAGACATTTCAGTAACTTCTAAAACCATAATGAAATGAAATGCAGTCTATTACCATTGGCCCTGGTTCTCCGGGGATTCCTGGTTTACCAGGTTCTCCACGTGGTCCTTGTAAGCCTTGACTTCCTTTAGGGCCTGTGGGTCCAGCATCTCCCTAATATATTTCAATATAATTCAATCATTGAAATTTTACAATTAGTACTCAAAACAATAATTCTTTGACAAGAAATAAATTACATAAACAAATGAAAACTCGTAATTTAATGATATGAAATAATGCAGATTTAATATCAAAAAGGAAATAGTTTTCTCTTGCCAAAATTAGGTAACTAAATCCCTTCTACCATTAAAAAAATTCAGCTTCAAATTAAATTATTTCTTATCCCCTTGCCTCAATCAAAGCAAAAACTGCGTCTAATTTATATTTTATTTCATTTTGGGGGCTACGTTATTAGAACACTGTATGCACCGTTGCAAAAGTGTTAGAATGAATTCTCAAGCATTAGAAAGATGAAAGTTTTTTTATTTTACATAGAAAAAAGAACTGTTCCCTTGGGATGGCGATTGAAAGTTATTATAAGTTTTAATTTTAAAAGACATTTTGGCTTTATTAAAAATTACCATAGTCTTTATATCCATTTAAAGTACACATTTGATGTTGTCAAATATTGACAAGTACCAATTTTTAAATTTAAACATTTTGTAGAAATTTTATTTAATAAATTAATTAATAAATTAATAAATTAATTAATGAATAAATTAATAAATTTAAATAACTTCAAGAAAAAAATCTAAATCATTCTTGGCCTGAAGATTATTTCAACCTGTACTTCAAATAAATAAAATAAAATCTACCACAAATCTAATTTTTAAAAAACCCAGCTTCATTAGTAGCGAGGAGAGATAGAAGAAAAAGACTTCAAAATGTAACTTTTCTTATATCAATATTAAGTTATTGAATGTCTTTAAACTCTTCTTTGACAGACTTGGGAAATTGCTTGTAAATCTGAAGTCTGTTATGTAACCCTTATTTACTTACAACAGGTAATTTTGCCTTTAAAAAAAAGATATATGAATTATAAAAATGTTACCTTTGCTCCAGGTGATCCTGGGAAACCTGGAGATCCTGGTCTGCCGATAGGACCCTAAAAAGAGTATGTACACATATGAAAAAAAGAAATAATTGAATTCATATACTGGATATCGATTAGTTTTAAATTAATAATTAAATTAAACGTAGTATAATAAAATAAAATTTATATATAAAATAAAAAATATAAAATTTATAAATTTTATATATAAAATAAAATATAATAATATAAAATAAAATATAATAATATAAAATAAAATATAATAATATAAAATAAAATTTATGATAATAATATGCAACGGGGATTATTTAAAATATAAATAAAACTTTTAGAAAAGAAACTTAAAAAAAATAAATACTGTTTCAAAATATTACTTAAAAACATTTATAAACTTGCTTATACTATTGTTGAATGAAAGTATTGCAAACAAGAATGAACTGCAAAATACTTACTGGTGGTCCTGGCGGTCCGGGCAAGCCATCTATTCCTCTTATTCCCTAAAAAATATTTTAGAATTATTGAGTTGCGTAAGAGAAGAATACATTTTAAATTTATGAATAAACGTCTAATGAAAAAGTGATATTGAAAGGACTCACAGGTGGTCCAGGAGGGCCTTCACGTCCTCTTTCTCCTCGAGGTCCAGGCGGTCCCTAAAATTTTATTTGTCAAGGTAAATATGAAGGACAGTTGAAAGAAAATACCAAAAACAACGTGTTTCATAGCAGCAAGTATAGATAGATCTATATATATATATATATATATATATAGTAAATTATTTTTGTTGAAGCAGAATGCAAATTTGAAGCATTGAGGAGACATTTCCTATTTTTAAATTAATTTTAATATCTATTCCGTGAAAGCAATTTATTTACAAGCAGGGGTGGACAAGGCCCGTCCACTACCGTGCGGCACAAAAGCAGAAGAAAGAAGGCAAGAAACAAATGATCAGTAGTCTTATATAACATAGGATTTCCAGCCACGTGCCGATGCAATAAATATGTTGACATTTGGCAAGGGCAACGGAAGTATCACTTTCATTTGATTCGTAGTACTGATGGCGCATTAGTTTTACAGAGGAATTAATTAAACAGAAAGTGGAATTGGATCACGAAATAAGAGAATATTTTTAGAATGAAGTTACTATGGGCTAAATTAAGATAAAAATCTTAAAAATTAATTAAATTGAAATTAGAATTAAAATATCATTATATATATATATATTAACTTACCAACGGGCCAGCTGCACCCATTTTTCCGGCCGGTCCTTGGGCGCCCTAAGAAAGAGATTAATATTTTAATATGAATATAGATTTCAGATTTTTAATATTATGTACTTCAATATATAACAAGGATCATATTCAAATATTAACTATATTTTAGATTTTTTAAAATTATGTGTAAAAAAACTACTTATTTTGTAAACCTAAGGATGATAATCCTATCTGAATAATAAAAATAATTATAGATATTTTAAAGTGCGTAATCAAGAAACTAACAAAACGAATTAAGTAACAATCCAGAAAAGAAAATTTAATATTATTAATTTGGAATTAAATTTATTTCATTATAATGTTTTTATGATACTCAAAAAAATTTAATTCACTAATTACAACGATAATAAGAAATAACACGCGAAAGTATTTTAAATATTTTAATAGTATTTAATATAAATATTAATTAATTATTAAAATAATGTAATACAATTTATTGCATCTCTAAATAAAAATAAATTAAGTTATTAACAAAATTATAATTTTTAGTTACCAGAAAAAATGAAATGGCTATTAATTATGTAGCGTTTGTACAAACGTTTGTACAAGAGTTCTCAATGTTTTTTACCTTCTCTCCTTGAGGTCCTTGTTCACCTTTCGATCCATCCAAACCAGGGAAGCCCTAGAAAAATGTCACATATGAATGAAATACAATTGTATATTAGATATTAATTTCAAATGGATTTTTAAAGCAAATTTATACGAAGGCAATTTAGTGTAAGAAAAAAATCACTTATCGATAAAGAATTAAACAAATAAATTTCTGAGAACTTACTCTATGTCCTTTCACACCAGGTAATCCAGGCATTCCGGGAAGACCACGAGGACCCTAAAATGAAAATAAGTAAACTCAGAGGAAGAGTAATTATTTGTAAATAAATTTTAAGATATATTTATAGTTGAAGTTTAACAAAATTTATAAGAAAATAAAAGCATTTTTAAATTAGTTTCCACCATTAAATGGTTAAAAGATAAATGAGATGCAATATATAATTCAAAACAAAACATTTATAAAAAAATATCTATTAAACAGAATTATTACATATTTTTGTAACATAATTGAAAAAATTTGCTTTATTTTAATGCATGATATAACTTCGAAATATTTTCTACTTTTCTGACTTTAAATCCTGAAGGTATATTTAATGTATGCTATTTTTCTATAAAATCATTAATAGTGTGGCTGACTGCCCTGAAATACTTAATTCTATTTGTTTTGCTGCATATGCTGAAATTTGAAATAAAAGACTATCTATTCATGTTTTTTGTTAAATTGAATTGCACTGATCATTTTTCAATTAATTTTATAATTGCCGAGTGCATTTTTTAATAAGTCATTAATAAATCTAGATCAGAAGGTTACATATTCATATCACGTCCGGATTGCCAACTGCCATATATGGGCATTATTAAATTAAGAACTGTTTAGAAACAACAATTTAATTACACAGCCTAAACATAAATTAAATTTCAAATAATTTCGTTGATAAAAGTACCACTCATTCATAACAGTTGAGTTGCTTATCTGCCGCTAAATAATTATTCTGATGTTTACAATAATCCTTTACTGTTTTTTAAGTTAAATGTTTACATATTTTAATAATTAGTATGTTCTTTTATATTGTTCTTTGACATGTAAATATTTTGTGTTTATTTTGTGATATAATGCTCCTTATTTTTATTTTTTTACAATTTATATTTTGTTTCCTGATGCACTATAAGTGGAAACTTGAAACAACGAGCCTGGAATTTATAGCTAGAAAGGCTATTATCCCTTAATTTCTAATATTACAAGAAGCAAATGCTAAACAACTTCAATCCACCATATTCGAAACAGAACGTACGAACCTATTCCAGTTTATTCCATAATCATTATAACTGGATTTTCTGTAAAATGCATTTTCAAGTAAATAAATATTGCCACATTTAAAATGATGCCAATGAAAAATGTTAGCACAGAAAGTGTTAGCCCATTCCATCTGCTATCACTTAATTTATGGAATAAAATGCACGTGGTCTAATTTTTTTAAACTTTTTTTTGTAAATTTATTACATGAAATTATTGAAAATTTCATTGGAAACAGCTAAAAAAACAGTTGAGGAACTTCGATTATCATCTGCATCGTCACCTGAATTTAAGCCCGTGCTTTCATTTTTCAATATTATTATTATTATATCAATCTTTAAAGTGAAACTTTGTTTCTGATTTGCTTTTTGTAAATAAATAAATCTAATTGTTAAAAAGAACTGATTTTCTATTTGACAATAAATATATTATTTTCAAAATTTAAGGCAATATAAAGAAATTTTCTATATATGCATAGCGATAGATTTCTATATATCATTTCAAAATAATAAATGATAAAACGTTTTTATTATTTATAAAAAGTAATGCTTACCGGAGGTCCGGGTGGGCCTGGAGGTCCAGGTCTACCATCTTCACCAGATTCTCCCTAAATGTATACAATAAAATGAGCAACGTGAAAGTCATGAAGAGCAGTTAACATCTGCATTTTTACTGTAAATATTAAATATAGTCTGCAGAAGATGAAATTGGAAACTTAATAATTAAAATACATTACGGCAAATAAATGTTGTTATTATTTAAAAAATAGAAAGAAAATATTTGAAATATAAACAGAAATTGGTACTTTTCTGTTAACCGGGCGCAAATGAAAAATCGCCAAATAATGTAGAATTCCGCTTCGTTTGGCAACTTGGCTCACGTTTGGTTCACAATTTGCACCCGGCTAACGGAAAATTACCCAGAAATAATCAAGAAAAATATTTTTAAAAAATTCTAACCTTACAAAATGTGATTAGAAAATAATTAGAAATTTATGTTAAAGTTGAAAAAAAAAGTATATCAAGTACAACCGATTCATGAAAATATCACTTGTCCCCTTTTCTACAATCTGCTCAATATACAATCTAGAATGTTACTTCATTCGATTATATCGTCTTATAAAAGTAATGCTGAAATCTAACTTAATGCTTCTCTTGGGTTTGTCGCCAATCTGATAACCCAAACAAGCAATTAAGGTAGTTTTTTGGCAACCCTATGCACCTTTTACCTTTTCAGCCATCTTGATTTTTATTTTTGACGATTTGGTATTGTTGGCATACTTGGCTATGAGAAAGGGCACTTTAAAATAGATTCCGATGAATTAATTTTAGTAATTTGCATGTTAACTTGGAGGAGGGTGCCATGAGTTCAGAAAAAGGCAATTTGTTCACGGAAAATTCCTTTTTGAATGAGGGAATACAGGGACAAAATCTCTGTATCAACCAGTGTGCGTAGATGAAAGCTCATACTTTTGGCATACACAAACTTTTGGCTGGTTTAATTTGTGCGACAATTTAATTAATTCTTTTTTCAATATTAGCACGTATATAACCATATAAGGGTCCACAAAAAATCCATAGATGATTTTTTTGAAATCTAACAGATTTTGAAAATATTAAATACTTTAATTAAAAACATTATATGGTGGCTGTAGGTTAACAAATTCAAAGATTTCGAATGCAATAGGTATTATCCATATTAGTTGTTTATTTATCTATTTATCATGGATTTTTATAGGAAATTGAGATTAATTTGGAGACATGCAATAAAAGTAATGTATATTTCTTGCTTAGTTTCAATTGGAACACAGCTCTTGATAACCCAGTCTTTTTAGACGCTAAACATTAGCTACTTTTTTAGGATAAAAGTTTGGGAGAATGCATAAAATAGAATCAAGTAGAACTGAGCAGCTTTAAATGAAACACTTTTTAACGCAGCTCCCAGTAACCCAATCTTTTTAGACGCCAAGCATTATCAATATTTTTAGGATAAAAGTTTGGGGAAATACATAAAATAGAATCAACGTAGAATTATGTAGTTTAAAATGAATCATTTTGCATTTATTCGCATATCATTCTGGGAATACGTCATTTAATAATCTCTGCACGGATTCACTACTACTCCTTATACTTCTTTAGTATCCCACTTTCTTTTTTTCATTTCTGTTACAGTGGTTGCCATTAGATGGCAGAAATACACAGATTCTTAAATTTTACATAAAACGTCAGGTTTTGTCTATGTGTGTGTGTGTGTGTGTGCGCGCGCGCGTGCGTGTGTGTGAACTGTTTGTTACTATAACATGAAGAGTTTTCTTTTTCTTTCATTTTTTAATTTTTTTTAACCACAAAGAGTTGTATGCGAGTTCCAACTATTCATTAACGACTAATTTACAATAATTCATTAATTTAAATACATATATCGGTAAATACGCTCTTGGTACATTTGGAAGAAAACTTACATCCTTTCCGGGTAATCCAGGAAGTCCTCTTTCTCCTGGTGGACCAGGTGTTCCCTGAAAAGATTAAAGCATTAAGAAAAATTTCCCTTAATAATGCTTTACATAAATATGTGTAAAAAGAATCAATATATGCTAATAAAAGGAAAATACTAAATCACAAAAATGTTACAAGAAGATACGGAAATTTTTACAGCAGAAAGTTATGCTGCTTACAGGTGGGCCAGGTTCTCCAGATTCTCCTCGAGGGCCTTGAAAGCCTTGTGGACCCTATATAAGAAAAAAGTAATTTCATAGATCAGAATTTTTAACAGCTTTTAATAATAAGATTTTTTAATAAGATTGTCGACAGAAGGATTATCTATAATAAAATTTCAATACTATAATTCAACAATAATACTTTAAATAATAAGATTTTAAATAGAAGCTTTTCAACAATAAAAGTTTTAATAATAGGATTCCAATAATAGGATTGTTAACAGCAAGATTTTCTAATAGATTTCAAAAACAAAATTTTCAACAAAAGAATTTTAATAATAAGATTCTAATAATGAGAATTTTAACAATAAGATTCCAATAATGGGAATTTTAACAATAAGATTCCAATAATAAGTTTTTTAACAAGATTGCTAATAAGATTCAAATGATAAGAATTTTAACAATAAGTTTCCAATAAGACTCCGATAACAAGATTCGACAAAGGGATGTCAACAATGCAATTCAGCAAGCTATTATTAACTAAAAGATTTTTCAAGAATAATATTACAATAATACTAATTAAAAATTACGATTTCAATAATAAAATTTCTCAATAATAAGAATTCAACAATAAAATCACATTTTAAATACCGATTGGAAAATTAAATAATTCTGAATATCAATAAACAATAGTTATACAATAAAATTTAAAATAAAATTAATTAATCATAGCTGACTTACTGATGGTCCGGGTGGTCCAGGAGATCCTCTTGGTCCCACAGGTCCCTTTTAAAATAAAAAGAGATATTTTAACTGGGCATTCATATATAAATAATCATGAATATTTAATTTGTTTATATTATTTTTCTAAATTTTACACAAATAAAATTTTAAGAAAATTTCAAATTTTTCTTTAAAACATTTTTTTTTTTTTTTACTTTTGAAAAATTATGCATAAAACATGTCAATGAATTATAGAAAATTAAGATAAAAACTTGCAAATGTTAGTTTAAAAAATAATATTTATTTTTGCAATTAAAGAAATTTGAATCATATATCAAATTATATAAATTAAGCTTTGACTTAAAAATTAATATTTATACAAAATTTAAAACATTTCTCATTCTATTTTACTTAGTAAAGATATTTCTGCTGAAAGTCTGTTGTTAAATTTAAAGAAATCACCACCCAAAAAATTCAATACATTTTTTCCTTATATATTTCCTAAGAAACACATTATTTGCTAAAAATTAAATTTTATAGACAGTTTGCAGTTAAAAACAAGATATCCGAAATAATCATTAGATTCTTCGACAAATTTATACATTTTAAATAAAAACCCTAAAGACCAAATATTATACGATAATTTTTGTTCCTTCTATTTAAATAAAGCAAAAATTTGAGAAAATCGAAATATATTTCATCATGTAATTTTCAGAAGTGCTTGAAATATTACGAGTGTGAAATATTTATCAAAGTATTTATTATACTTACGACTTGCGCTTGCATAAACTGAAAAGCATCAGGACCAAGACCAGGACCAGGACCTTTATCTCCTCCAAGGCCTTGTTGAGCAGCCAAACTTTGAAACCAAGCACTTAACTAGAGTGTGAAAACCAGACATTCTTAGTACGGCATAAAATAAAATTTATTACATAAGTTTCAAAAACTTTCATCATACTTGTTTAGTATCAAAATTGGATAAGAATTTTCTATTTACTTAAAGAATACGTAAAAACACAATAAATGTTTTATATTCTGCGACAGGTAAAAATTGGTAGTCAATATGTTGATCCTTTATATGAAAGATTCGTGTTAGTATCTTATAGATATATAGCAAAATGAAAAAAAATATAGCATCACTTAAGAAATATTTTTTAAATTGAAATAATACAGTCTAAATATATAGTTAAAAATAGTACAACAATTCAAAGTATGATTACCTCTGATAAATGAAAATTGTGAAGAGTACACAATCAACCTATTACTGTAAGACAGATTTCTAAAAATCAAAGTTGGTAACATCACGATGTTGAAATCCTTTCTATGAAATGCTGTCTATAAATGATTTCTATGAAATGTGTATGATAAACATGTTGATATTATTTAACATACTCTCTGCGCAAAGATAGAATGGCGGCATACTTTGAACTGTAATGTCGTTGATCTGCAATGTTTTTTTTATTTGTTAATGTGTCATACCTTACTACGAGGGTAGCACAAATCAAATTATCGACTGCGCAAGACTGTGCGTTTTGATGCGCAGAAAAAGTGTGGTGACAAATGATTGTATACTTGACTGCGGTTCAGTAAAGCCGCGTTCCAACGACCCGTGGTCTTAGGGATTTGGTCATTAATTTGCCAACTGACTCATTGCTGGACCACCTCCGCCTGTGGCCGGCGGTCCGTAGCCTCCCACAAATTGTCGGTAAAATGGACAGACATTAAAGAACCCCGGAAAATCAACAGCGAGGGAAAAGAGGGCAAAATGTACCAGACTCAAGGCGGCACAGGTCGTCGGAACGCTGCTTAAGGATGCTTCGAGGTCTGTTCTCAATGGGAGACAAAGGGCCCCGGTTTGGTAGCTCGTTTAACCAAGCTCTTTAAGCTTTTGAACAAATAGTTTAACACTTCTTCAGTTATTTTTTTTCTTGTTAATCTTATCTACTTGAAATTTAAGTAATTATTTGAAAATAATCAGAATTATTTTAATCTTCAATAAATAGTGTTTTTACTTCTTCACTGTATAGGTTTCATTAAAAACCCCTAGACATAACAACCGACCGTTTTAAAAACACCGCATACATTATATTCCAAAATTAAATTGGGAAGGCACACTTTAGACATAACATGCAAGCCTATATCGATCCCATTTAATTATAAAAGCAAATAGAAAGGAATGCTTACATCTCCGGCTGGACCAGGTGGTCCAGGTCTTCCAGGTACACCATGTGATCCAGGTTCTCCTGCTTCACCCTGATAAAGAAATATGAAGTTTGCACTTATATTTTAGTTGTATTTCTAACATTTGTATAAAGAAATAATATTTTGTGGTAAGGATGTGTAAGCTTATATCCTGATTTAAATAACCATAAAATGAAGAGAAGTATATTATTTATTTTTCTTTGCAAAGCATTTCAGCATTAGTGAGGAAATGAAATAATTAATTACAATTAAACTTTATTATGTTAAATATAAAGTAAATAAATAATAGTTCTTGATAAAGGTTTGGTTTGAGTTTTATTGGCACAAGAGCCAACCTTGGCTAAGCAAAGCCAGTTTAAATAAAAGATAGCAATATATTCGAAGTGGAATTCTTTAAATGATAATATAATTTAGATGCTTCTTAAATTCACATTTCATACAATGTATGCTTAAAAAGAAAATTTGAAAAAAAAGGAAGAGAAGGTTTATTTATTAATATTTTTGTAAACAGAGTAAGCAATTTTAATTACATTTTTTTTAACTATCGCTTTGAAAATAAAAGTAAAGATGTGTTGCAAAATATAATATTTCATGCAAATATTTATTTCTGTTTAGCATCTGCAAATGTATTTCATAAGTTTAGAAGATATTATACTAGTGTCAGATAGAATATGGAATTATCAATAATCAATCTTACCCGCTCTCCAGGTGATCCAGGCGTTCCAGGCTCACCAGGTTCACCCTAAAATATAGAATTCAGATATATAAGGGAATTTTTTTTATTAAAATTACTTCTCACTATGTTATTTAATTTTCACTATGTTCAGTTCACTATGCTACTGTGAATGATCCAATCTGTTAAATCTATACGCCATTATCACATGAATTGTAGTTTTTGTAAACAGTTGAATCTAGTTTGATAATTTTAGGAAAATCAATACGAGAAATTTGTTTTTTTTTAATGCTTTTGATTATTCAAAGATTGGTGTATGTAGATCAAAGAAAGAGAGTTAGAATCAACCACATGGTTTCTATCTATAGTAGTATAATGGGCATTTATTATCTTTTAAGGCTGGTATTAGTACTCCTTAAAGCGAAATTAAATAGTTTTATTTCAGAAATTAAGACAAACAACGAAATGAAATCGTTTGAAAAAATGTAGAACTCACACATAATCTGTAATTTAATTAGAAACTACTGCTATCAACGGTAATTCTCCTAGAATATACTAAAGTAAACTAGGATGTGAAAAAAATTATAGATTATTATTATTATTTGTTGTTTAGAATATCTTGCTATTGTGCTTTTTTTTCTCCCTTCATTGAAATAGTAGTCTATAAATTAATCTGCATCTATCTTATCTAAATTTTTTTTTATTTAATTGTGACGGTATTTGGGAGACATGTGATTTGCTTTTGCTTTGCTTTTTATTAAGTTATCGATACAGTCATTTAATGCTAAATTAGTAGCATTTAATATTTTTGTAATTGAATTTTTTATGGTATTTGTCATAATATAATGCAGACAAAGATAAAATCCCTAATTTGCAATATTCGATTTAATAATGTTGTCATCAGTTCCAAAGGACAGAGCATAAAAAGTTTAGTGAAAGTGGTCATTATTTCCAGAATTCTAGCCTTCTAAATTTTCATTGCAAATTCTTTATGTAAAGATATAGACTCAACTGTAAATTAAAGCAAATTAATCGAAACAGAAGTAGTTCTGGGTGACCAGATGGTAACTTTTACTGTTATTGTATTGCAATTAACTTATGCCTTAAGATCATATATTTCAAATACAAATGCAGATTGATATTATTAAAATTGTTTTATACAGATTTTAAAAGGAAGATAATAATGTAATAAAATTTCTTTTAAGTCATGCAATTCTGATAAGTATTTTAAACTCTAAAACATGAAGAAAGATTTTTTAAAAAGGCTTGTTATTGTTTCTAAATTGGAAGAATCTTTGGTATCTCACTTTTTTTACATTTCAACTTGAACCTAACGATATTATTTTCATTATTTTGTCATTTCTTCCTTAGTAATAACAAAGTATCAATAATAAAAATATTTGATTTTTCAAAAAAAAAATCTTTAAATTATAGAATTTTTTTACTAAATGGAATAATAAAAATATTTTTCTTTTCCCTTTCAATTCTTTTACTTACTATTTCTCTTTTTTATTTATGATTCTAAAAATATTAATTTTTATTAATATTTAACGTTTTAGTTTTCTTTTTTGTATATATTTGCTTGTTTAATGCTAAGCTTAATTATCGTTTGCTGGAAGAATAAAAAAATAAACATTTAACATTCTAGTTTTTTTCCTATTTATTAGATTGGCAGCATTTGCTCAGACGATATTTATTCTTTTAACTTTTTAAATATAACGAAATTTTCATTCTAATTGTGTCGTTTTGTGTGATTTATTGTCTTAAGCAAATATAATTTTTTCCTAATTTATTTGACAAATTTATTTATTAATTTTTATTTGATATAGCAATATGAATTAAAATGAAAATAATCTTATTAAAGCTTCAACTCAACGCATATTGTTTTTAAAGAGCAGATACTTTGTTTTATTTTCATGTTACAATATGCAAAATTACAAAGGATTAAAAAATTGTACAGTTTACTTTAGAATTCTATACTTGACTTCTGAATCAGGTAAATGTTTCCATTATTACTTTTATCCTAAAATCGATTATAGTTACTATTTTCGTTTTATTAAAATACTTTTGTTTTAGCATATACTGGACGTGATTGTGTAGCATAATAAAATTGTCGGTGTGCTAATGGATGTTGCCAAATATCGCCATTGCAAATGAACGCATAATTGCCTATTAATAAATCCTTTTTCACTTATCTAAACCAATCCCTCAAACGGAATTTTTCAAAATTTTTAGATCCGATTAAGATGTCATTATTACACGAAATCAGCAGTGAGTATATGACAGCATCTTTTTGATAAAGAATTAATTATAGTAAAAAATAATAAAACAACAGCTTTTTGATAAATTCTCATGATTATTAGCTAGTTTTTAATGGAAAATAAAAGATTTACGAAGATAAATAAATGAAAAATAGATAGTTGTTTAAAGAAAGGTTGGAAATCATTTTTGTATAGCTACTTATTTGAAAAAAAAATTAAAAATTTAGAATTGCTACAATTCTATTTTTATCACTATAATGAACTTACCCTTCGACCAGGTATTGGCACAAGTGGATAACTAGGTTCTAAAGGTTCTCTAGGTACTTCAGAAGGCGGCTGCGGCTCCTGAAAAATAAGTAGAGTTTTTTTATCAACATGTGATTTAAAATTCACTTTATATGATAGCATCAGAATGTGTACATGTACTTTTAACACGCTACTTAAAAATATTTCATATTTTGAATCACTATTAATAAAACACATTTATTCCATAAAAATTAATCAATACATTGATTTTTATAGGAATTAATATACTAATTAATTTGTTATGGATTCGTGGAAAGCCCTTTTGAGTTAATTCTGGTAAATATGAGAGTAAATGGAGGGGTGAGCAACTAGTTTTCCATACTTAGTCTATCTCGCTTCCAAAGTTAAAAACAACATTCGAATTTTATTTAGTTAGCATTCTTAAGAAGAATCGTTGAGTGAATATTATAAGAGCAAAATTAGTTTTTGTCCTCAAAAATCAAGAAATGTTTGCAGATAATATTTTTTTTTATTTCACTCAAAAGTGGTTCATTCCATTTATTTAAATCAGAGATTTTATTGTGAATGTTTATGTTGTGATTTCATAGTGAGTTTAAAAAATATGCATATATAGCTTAGCTTACTATAGAAGTATATTAAATTTTTAGAATTTAGTAAAACAAGTATTAATGAAGTAAGTAAGTGATCTGTTTATCTGAGAATAGATCTATTTATGGGTCTAAAATAATTTTTTTACAAATGATCACAAGAATTGCATTTTATTATGCTTCATTGGTTTAGTTTTCATTCAAAAAATAAGAAAAACTTACTGGAGGTAGTACTGTTTCTTCGGGTTGTTGAGCCTCATCATCTTCTGTAATAAAACAAAATCGCATGAATGAATAGAAAAACCAAACAGTTAAGAAATATTTTCGATCATAATGAGAGAAAAAAGAATAAACTGCATATGCTGTTTATAATTATAAGAAAATTATAAACATAGGATCCTTATAAGTTTAATTTATTGATCTTGTATTGATAGTTTGTATCTATCTATTTCTTCGCTTTGAATTTTATTTTAAGATGCTGAACTATCTTACGACTATTTAAGACACGACTGCTCATAAATGAATAATATTGAAAATTGAAAACATAATGAATTAGTATGTGAATATTATCCGGGTGCAAGATCCTTTCTCGGCAAAACTGTAACTATATAAAGCAATCACCCGTATAAGAGTGTTCGAATGTTACCAAAAAATTGTGTATAACGAGAATTATCGCTCTGAGTGCAAAAAGTTATCTGAAGATTCATAATTCTTAAGATAACATTACATAGCTTTTGAAAAAAAAAATGCAAAAAAAAAATGTTAAGTTACATCCGGTGCAAAGAAAATGAACTTTAATATAACCAGAAGAAGCATTTACCAAACAGTATGAGGTGATATTTACATAAGACACAAAAGGACCACTTTGCATTTCATTAATCAGTGACTAACTGCACGAAGTGAAAGCAACATACAGGGCAGTAATTAAGTTATTTTCTGAAGTAAGTGAAATTCAATATGCCACTTTTTTAGATGGCCTTTAGATAAAGTTCCAAAGGAATCAGATCAGATGATCGTGATGGCTAAATTACAGAACTCTCGCGTTTAATCCAGCATCAGGGTATCGCATAAAAGTGAAAGTGAGCCGAATAACGGATATTCTTTGAACAGTAGATATACGCCAACTGTCCATGCATTTTTAATCTGCTGTCCTTTCGGAAGCCCTGGAGTGCAATTTTTATTTTTTAAATCATGATTTTAAAAAAATCTTTGTTTCTTATTCTCTTTTTCCTTTCGCGATGTTCATCGAAATTCATTCTTTTAACACCGAATGAGAAATCAGACTTTTCTTTTACATTTTTCTCGAAAATTATGTGTTATAGAGATATGACTTTTTAAAGAAACATTTACGCATTCAGAACGAGAATTCTCGTCACGCATACTTGAGTTGATCAATCACATCGGAACAACTTTTATGGCTCTATAAACAAAAGCAAACTATTGACATCAATAAATGAAATACTTTTAACACTTACATTAAAAAATATCAGGAAGAATTTTAACCAATAATCATCTGAAAAAATGCTTCTGTTAAAATAATTATATAAGATTCTTTGAAAATAGAAAACGTTACGACATGTGAATATATGTATGGACTTGAATACATCAAACTGTATAGCTATGTCAAATTTTGAGCGATATCTTTCAAAGGGAGATTCGGCCAACCTACATCTTACATACAATAGCTCAAAATTGTGATGTGTAAAATGGAGGAAATTTGGTACATAATTCGATCACCGAAATGGTATATATGAATCATATTTTAAATTAAGCCCACATTTTTGACAGTTGGTCTTGAACTACATAAATGAAACTTATTCCGTGTTCTTAATGCTGGAATTGTATATCAGTATCAGTGAATCTGGCATCAAATTTTTGACTCAATTGGCCTCAAAACAATGATATAAAATTGCATATAAATGTTCTCTCTGTTTAAAAACACAAATGCAGCACCACAGTAAGCTAAATGTAAATTCACCACATTGTATTTAGTAATTTATCATTAGTATTGTATAAGTAATAATTAAAAGTATATATAAAGTATATTGTATAGTATAGTAAAGGAAAAGTATAATTAAGTATATTATATAAGTAAAAATTAAAGACAAAATACCCATATATTATTTTTTTTGTCTTTAATAAAAAGGGATTTTTTAGAAAAAGTCTTCATGAAATTAAAACTTATTAGCAAATGACTTAGTTATTGAAACTATCCTTACCCACACAAATGGGACAACACTTTCCAAGGGGAATGTACTTTTGAGTCTTGCATTCTATGTCAGGGCATTCTTCCGTGTCACAAATCGTATTGCCCAACACACATTTACACGTCGTACACGAATCAGGACTCCACTCTTCACCATTCTCGTAGATCTCATCGTCATATTCACAAGCAGTGTCGTCATAAGCTGGAAAAAAAAAGAAAATTAAATTTATGTTAGTTTTTTTTTATCCCATTAAGCTCAAAAGTTCAAATAAAATTCCTTAAATATATTGATATATGTGATGAGTTATAAAAATAATTTTAAACACGCTTTTATGAATGTAGAAATTTTTTTTTAAAAAGTGTAAAAATAGTACAAAAAAATTTTAAGATATTTTTTTTTCAAAATATTCAACATTTTAATCTAGCAAAATTTTTTTAAAATCAAAATACAAAATGCGTAATTTTTTTTTCATGTCTGTACTCATTTTAAGTTAGAAATGAATTGTGTTTATAATTTAAGATTTATTAATAACTAGCCGCCATTGGCGACAAGCCGGTTTGCCAGTATTACCGCTAGCTCTAATTTTCAATTAAATATTTCAAATAACTTGTCTCTTAATATCTTATCAAACAAAACATATTTAATCTTCAAATTTTGATAGTCATACCAAACTTATACTGTTGTTTAGATCGTTTCGTTTAATTTACTTTCTATATTTTCCTAATTTGTTGTCATTTCCGGTAAAACTTCAACTTTAATTTAAAGTGGAAATGAAGAAATGGCAATTAATATTAAGATATTTTTTAATAAAACCAAACATTTTATTTTATTTATCATCTTTATTGTTATTTATTTATTATTATTATTATTGAATATGAGTATTGCAAACAGAATCGTTCGGTATTTAAGTCTTATGTGAACTGCAAAATATTTTTCATAATTTATGTTTTATCTTCAAACAATAATTTAACAAAAATTTCTCAGATTTAGCATAAAATTCAGTTTTTAGTTTTGATTTCAAGAGGATTGAAATGAAATCAATAATAATATTTTGTTCCGGCCTATAAATATATTTCAAAAATTATGAAGTCTAAATTAAATGCAGTAAGGTATCATATTCTGATAAATATTCTGGACACACCAAATTTTAAATGAATGAATGTTTCTATTTTCCACGATCAACTAAGACTTATTTATGAAGTTTTGAATGCTAATAATTTGGAAAAACTCAACATTTTCATAATCTTTGGCCAATTAATCTTGAAAAACCTGCGCGCTAATTGGCGTATTTTCTTTGAAACAATCGATGGAAAATCTAAAATTATATTTTTTTATTGAATAGTGATATTCAAATTTTCATAAATCAGTCAGTTTAAGTGATTGATTTAGTTGAGTGCAAATTAACTCTTTTTATTTAAAATATTAGTGTTTTAAGAACATTTTGTTAATCATGATTTCCACAGCAGAAGCTTTATGCAAAATTAAAAATTCGTTATTTATTAGAGCATTTATTGAACCAAATTACATAAAATATAATCATTTTCCATTTAGATCATTTTAGCAGATCTGTGTCTTACTAAAGGTTTACAAATTAGCTGTGTGGCCTTGATTTGAATGGATATCCTGTTCATATTAAACAAAAACTTGCCTTAAAATAAAACTGATTTATTGGATTAATAATATAGAGAGTGTAAAAGATCATAAAATAATTTATTTGGAATTTATTTTTTAAAAATAATATTTCATATTTATTTCATTTCCTACAGACACGTGCTGAAAATTATATTTTTGCAGATTTCATTTCCAAAAAGATTTAATTTATTTTTAATTGGAGCTTTAATCAATGTGATGGCAACACTTTGAAAAAAGCTAATTTTCCCCCATGAATGCGAAACGTGCTTTTGCAGTTTAAATTTTATTTTTATTTTGTACGAAAAAATTGTTGAAAAATATAGTTAAAATATTTATTTAAAAATTAATTAAAAATAGAAACTTAATTTTAAAGTTAAAATATTGGTATCATTTAAAAGATAAATTTTTGATCTTTAACTTGATGTAAAAATCTTTTTTGTGCGATAATATTTTCGGAATTTATTGCAGAAACACGCCAAAAATTCGCTTAATTTTTAAATAAATAAAATTTTAATTAAAAATTCGAAAAAATAACCCCGAGGTGCATATTCCCGTCCTTGAAGGTGTACACGTGCCAAATTTGGTAGCTGTAGGTTGAATGGTCTGGCTTGTAGAGCGCCAACACACCACACACATTGAGCTTTATTATAAGTATAGGTTATAATTTATATTATATTTATAATATTAGATTTATTAATAATTATAATTTATATTATGTTTATAATATAAGATTGATTAATAATTATAATGTTTATTATGTATATAATATAAGATTTATTAATAATTATAATTTACTTTAGGTTTATAATATAAGATTTATTAATAATTATAATTTAATTATGTTTATAATTTATAAAATTTAAGAATTATTTAAAAATGTAATCTAAAAAAAAGATTTTTTTATTAATTTCTTAGTCTTGTAGTATATTTCATTATTCATTATTATAAATATTATAGTTTTTTTGTAATTAATTTGTTCATCAGTTCACAGCCAAACGATACTTCTCATGTGCAATCAAATTTAATTAAAATGAAGCAAAATAGTTTTGTTTTAAAAATAGTAAATAATTGTATTTCTATCGGAAATATAAAAATATAAAAAAATTTTAGAACTCCAGCTTACTAGAAAATGTAGAATAATCTATTACAAAATTCTGTCTTTGAGAACATAAAATAATGTAAAAGCAATAAAAGTATTCTATAATTTTCAGCAGAGTTTTTATTTCTAAGCCAGAGAAATGCCGATATAAATTTTATATTAGTATTTTATTATTAGATTTTATTTATTAGATTTTTTCATTGAATTTATCTCTAAGAAATTCATTCGAATAAATGCAATTCATTTACTCATTTCATACTAAAAAATATATTTGAGGTTTGATGAAAAAGGATGACAAATATTACACTCAAAGTATGTAGAAGAGAGAATGACATTATACAACATAAAAGCGTTCTGAAAATTTGTTGCTTCAAAATTAATTCACTTGGGGGAAGAAATATCCGAATCGATGCGATTTTTTGCGAATAACAAATTTTGAAACTACATCTGCATTTCTGTACACGTATGTAGAAACACCATACTTTATAAATGGATCAAACTAAAGGAATGGAAATTTGTAGATCTTGAATCTAGAATTGTAGATCAAAGTCAAATTTCAGGAACAAACAATCAAAGGGACAGTGTCTAAAATGCATATCTCACTTTCTTGACTATTCGACGAAGCTAAGCCAAAAACATATAATAGAATGTCAATCGAGGAAATTCTCTTTAGTTTCATAACTTTAATTGCAAAAGCTTTTAAACTAGATGGATGTTTAAGAGCATGTTTATCAATACTTGCAGCTGACCAGTTCTGAAGATACGGCCCTTACTTTAATTTATATTCACTAGAAGAAAATAAGGATACACAATTTTTAGTCGGGGAAATCTTTTATAACAGAAATTTAGATTAATAGGTATCTCAGAAGCATGTTCAATCCTTAAAAAGGCGCTTTCCTTCCTAATATTTATTATTAAAAAGGAATTTTTTTTATTCCATTTATTTTAAAATAAACTAGTTCGTATACGTATTAAAGAAAGTAGTTAAATTTAAATACATTAGTTTTCTTTGTAATTTATTTCATGTTAGAAAATAATTTTTTATATATATATATTTAAAGACTAGTTCAAAGTCATGAATTTCAGTCTTTACAAATGTATTTAAGAAAAAGAATAGAATTAATGATAATAATTAAAAAATTGATTGTATCAGAAGTAGCAGATGATAATTATTAGCTGCAGTTTATAATTTAAAAACCGGTTGCATTAAATTTAAAAATTGTCATTTGTGAATAAAATATTATGACAGTTAATTTTTGAATACAAATATGTTATACGAATATGTTAACAATGGATTTTATTAAATACTACGATGATCAAATTTGCAAATATTTTCAAAATTTCCTATCATATTCCTCAAAAATGCATAACATTCGACAAAAGAATTTTAGAAAATATTCAGTTAAAAAAAGAATATCTAAATTACGAAAATATGTGTAGTTAACATATTAATGGCAATAAAAGTGTGTTAGTAATAATATTTATTAGAATTGTATTTATTTAACAGAAATAGTTTTAAAGTGAATTCAGTCATTCATTAACAAGAACATTTTCTAGTCTACAATAAATGTTAACCTGTTGCAGTATACATCCTTTTTATGGGCTTTTTAAGAAATATTTTCAGCATATAATAAATCTTATTATTTCAGTAACCAGGGAGAAATACAACTTTCTATTTTCTAATTTAGAGCAGTTATCAAAATAATCTAAAATTATTTGATCTAGTCAAGTTTGATAGAAATCGTTTGCTGCCTAGCTCAATCAAGTGAAAATTGTGGATTGGCCAACATTTAATCTGAAAATCTCAAATATCCTACAACTTGACAAAACAGTATCAATTCAGCATCTCTTAACAAAAATGAATGGGAATCTAAAAAGAAAATTAAATTATATTTCCGAATATCTTTTCAAATTGAAATGCCTTTTATTTTATTCATATCAGTTTTATATTATACTAGCCGCCTTTGCGACCAGCCGGTTCGCCAGTATTACCGCTCGCTACAATTTTCAATTAAATATTTCAAATAACTTGTCTCTTAATATCTTATCAAACAAAACATTTTTAATCTTCAAATTTTGATAGTCATACCAAACTTATACTGTTGTTTAGATCGTTTCGTTCAATTTACTTTCTATATTTTCCTAATTTGTTGTCATTTCCGGTAAAACTTCAACTTTAATTTAAAGTGGAAATGATGAAATGGCAATTAATATAAAGATATTTTTTAATAAAACCAAACATTTTATTTTATTTATCATCTTTATTGTTATTTATTTATTATTATTATTATTGAATATGAGTATTGCAAACAGAATCGTTCGGTATTTAAGTCTTATGTGAACTACAAAATATTATTCATAATTTATGTAATATCTCAAAGAATAATTCAACAAAAACTTCTCAGATACAGCATAAAATTCAGTTTTTAGTTTTGATTTCAAGAGGATTGAAATGAAATCTATAATAATATTTTGTTCCAGCCTATAAATATATTTCAAAAATTATGAAGTCTAAGTTTAATGCAGTAAGGTATCATATTCTGAGAAATATTCTGGACACACCAAATTTTAAATAAATGAATGAATGTTTCTATTTTCCATGATCAACTAAGACTGATTTATGAAACTTTGAATGTTAAAAATTTAGAAAAACTCAACATTTTCATAATCTTTGGCCAATTAATCTTGAAAAACCTGCGCACTAATTGGCGTATTTTCTTTGAAACAATCGATGGAAAATCTAAAATTATATTTTTTTATTGAATAGTGATATTCAAATTTGCATAAATCAGTCAGTTTAAGTGATTGATTTAGTTGATTGGAAATTAACTCTTTTTATTTAAAATATTAGTGTTTCAAGAACATTTTGTTATTCGTGATTTCCACAGCAGAAGCTTTATGTAAAATCAAAAATTCGTTATTTATTAGAGCATTTATTGAATCAAGTTACATAAAATATAATCATTTTCCATTTAGATCATTTTAGCAGATCTGTGTCTTACTAAAGGTTTACAAATTAGCTGTGTGGCCCTGATTTGAATAGATATCCTGTTCATATTAAACAAAACTTGTCTTAAAATAAAACTGATTTATTGGATTAATAATATAGAGAGTGTAAAAGATCATAAAATAATTTTTCTTGAATTTATTTTGTAGAAAAAATAATATTTCATATTTGTTTCATTTCCTACAGATACGTGCCGAAAATTATATTTTTGCAGATTTCATTTCAATAAAGATTTAATTTATTTTTAATTGGAGCTTTAATCAATGTGATGGCAACACTTTGAAAAAAGCTAATTTTTCCCCATGAATGCGAAACGTGCTCGTGCAGCTTAAATTTTATTTTTATTTTGTACGAAAAAAAATTGTTGAAAAATATAGTTAAAATATTTATTTAAAAATTAATTAAAAATAGAAATTTAATTTTAAAGTTAAAATATTGGGATCATTTAAAAGATAAATTTTTGATCTTTAACTTGATGTAAAAATCTTTTTTGTGCGATAATATTTTCGGAATTTATTGCAGAAACACGCCAAAAATTCGCTTAATTTTTAAATAAATAAAATTCTAATTAAAAATTCGAAAAAATAACCACCAGGTGCACATTCCCGGCCTCCAAGGTATACACGTGCCAAATTTGGTAGCTGTAAGTTGAATGGTCTGGCCTGTAAAGCGCCAACACATACACACACACACATACTCACACACATTGAGCTTTATTATAAGTATAGATATATGTGCAAGCGCGTCAAGTACATTATCCTTTTATACAATCACAATGTCAAACCTTGGATTGAAATTCTCCATTTCAGGGCTTCACAAGTACATTTATGCTGTTAATAATGCAATCATTTAATCATTACCACACCTCTTCATTCTTTAATTGGTGCAATTAAATGTGGATTTCATGATAGATAGATTCAAAGTGACATGAGAAGCTTTGTTAATTATAGATGGTTTGTAGACTTTTGTGGTTTCTTTTATTGTGCAAAGCTACAATGTTTCATTGTCTTGTGTTTGCAATTGGATTTTTTTTATCTTGAAAGGCGTAATTTGTTTTAATGACACAGAAACTGAGTAATATGTTTTAAAGTATCTTCTCTACTTCTAACACTAGATTTACCAGACCAGTCATTTTGACTGGTCGTGCAACTTCAATTCAAAATTCCTGCTACATTAAACATTTGCTTTCCAAAATGATGTTATGACTTTTGTAGCTATGAATAGAGAATACATTTTATGAACTTAATTTTACTTTATATATGTTAGAAACAAATATATTTTTTGTTATAACTATTTATACCAGTACCAGTCAAAATGACTGGTGAATGTTTCTATAAAGGAATCATGAGACCGTGGAAATACAAATAGTACCCATACGTCTTTTGTTCAATACTTTATCGTTATCGAGCCGATTTAGGTGATTACGGTGTCTTTAGGATTTTTTTACGAGTACTTAGTCCAAGTGATCTCCAAACGTAATCATTCATCTTTACCCATACAGGTAAGAAGGTAAGAAACATTTATGTGTATTTGAATATATTCAAAAATATATTCTTCGGCAAGTAGCCTGCCTGCATATCGTCAGCCCCTGAAAATGTCAAAACGAATAAAAGTTTCTACATATTTAGAAAATGCAACCAGCATACCTCAGGATTGTTCAGATGTGGAAAGTGAATTATATGATAGCGACGATGAATTATTAGATACACAAATTGATCCACAAGGCAATGATGAAAACAGTGCTATTATACAAAAACACAACAGGAGAAAATATCTCACGGAAAGACTTTCTGTTTCGATTAGCAGAAGAACTTGCTTCAGAATATCAGACTTCAAGGACTAAACCATACGAAGCTGATATACCAACTACAGGTGGCACGGTTTCTGTACGCAAATGGTGTCAAATAGGATACTGCAATAACAACAAGACTACAAATATTTGCAATAAATGCAAAAAAAAGTCTATACGGAAAGTGTACAAGTAACAAAATCTTCATATGTAGAAATTGTGAGCCTATAAAAAATTAAATGTTTTGTTATTTGAAGATGTCCATAAATCCATTTTTGTATAAAAATTAATATTGTTAAACCCTTTTCACCATTTTTTAAGAATGAATAAAGAATATGTGTAATTACGTGCTTGTGTGTGTGGTTATTGATGTTCTGCAGGCTAGATTGTTTGATCTACAGCTATAAATTTGTCATAAATTCACTTTTTGGAAAGTTGAAACACGCAGCTTGAAGAGAATGCTTTTTTAAAGCATTAATGAATTAAAATTAATCAAGATTTTGGCATCTTTCTGTAATTTCAAAAAAAATATTCTTGCACAAAAATCATTTTTACACCGTTTTTAAACTCAAAAATTGATTTTTAAAATGAAATCTATTTACTCGATATTCAATTTCGTTCAAGATGTTTGATAATTTCTTAATATATGTTTTCACATGTTCAAAAAATATTCTTGGTATAATTTTTAACAATACTATTCATTGTTGCAATGGAAATCAAATCGTTCTTATAGTTTCATCAAACTTTTAATCTCGTGATTTTGTTGGAAGCTCAGGTAGAAGATTTTGTTAATTGTCTGCGCAATTTGTATTCACCGCAAAAAAATAGCGTGCAATTAGAAAATGAATTATCTGCATAATTAGGCTTTTAATAGCACTATGAGGAATATCCATATATATATAATAAATAGAAGTTTTAAAGCCATTACAAGAACATGGCTTTGTAATAATTTGGCGTTTAAAAATACGTTGTTAAGGGAAGCATGAACAAGTTATGCATAAGAAAGTTAATCGAAACTTAACATAACCAATATTCTCGGTAAAACATTTTGTCGACAAAAAGGGATAATAAACTAATAATATAGGTTTTTCATATTTTTACATGGATTGTATCTATTTAATTTTTTTAAGATAAATTTTGAATAATTTAAAAATTAGAAAGAGATTAAAAGGCATTAATGATAAATGTAATATTTTCAATGAATATCTATCATTTAATTGCTAATAATTAAAGTTATAATTTTTAGAAAATTTCTCATTTTAATAATATTTGAAACTTTTCAGTTTCTGAAGTACCTCTGTAAAGATTATATTTATAATATACATTCTTTCCTCATTTTCTTTTGAGAATCTGCATGTTTAAAGAAATATTTCGGTCCGAAGATACGGTAATTTTTATTCGCATTAAAGTAATATAAAATAAGAGGGGGCAATATATGTAAATAACTGAAGCTATAATGTCTTTTCTAGTAAATAACAATTTAGTAAATAAAAATAAATGAATAAAATGAAAAAAAAAGGAACAAGCATGTTTATAATTTAGCCATAGCTTCCTCGGAACCAAAAAATATTTTATTCTTAGAAACAAAGTCAGTCGAATGTTCAATTACATATTTTTTTGCTCATTAAATTTTGTAACAAAACTAAAAATAAGGTTATTTAAAGCACAATTATTAGAGCAAATGTAAGCCATCTAAAATAATATATCAAAATTTGAAGTTAAAAAATATTTTGTTGAAAAGTTATTAAGTCCAAGTTACATAAAAATTTTAATAGATATTTTACATTACCAATAATTCTGAAGAAATACCTGGTCGCCAAAGGTGATTCAAGCCAAGGTGATATTTTCAAAATATTACTTATAACATAGAACCCTATGACAGATTGCGTACCAATAATAGAATTAACCCTTTAATCATAGTGGAAATCCGTCATATCAGCATCGAATTATCATTTCTCCAAATTCTAAGTTGAAAAATTTTTCTAAGACGTTATAATTGGATTCAAAAATTGCACCTTATCCATAGACATTCCAAGTATTCTATGGATTCTTAAAGGGATCAGTAAAACAACACATCCCCTAAACGGAAAGCTTCATTTGAATAAATTACGAAAAAATTCAAAACAGTTGATTGGTTAATATGTGTTTCTAGCATCTCAGAAAAATTAAGATCTGAAGTTAAATTAACTTATTATCAAATTAACAAAATTACATTGAATAGAGATTATTAGGAATTAAAAATTGAATTTTTTCATATTTTTTCCTTCTAAATTAATTTCGATATGATTGGAATTCATCGACTGGTAGAAATGACACCCTATTAGCTTTTCTGTTATTGGCATTTTCAGTGATTATACATTTGAACCTCCATATATCGTGTTTTCATACATCGAATGCCTTTACGAATCAAATTTATTAAGAGTCATGCATTTTCTTTTAAATATTGCAATACATTGAATAAAATGTATGTATATTGTATATTATATAATGTATATAATATATATTATATTATATAATGTTTATTATATAATATAATATATATTATACAATATAATGCATATTATTGAAAAAAATTTCTATTTACTGAACAAAACATTTTACACAAGAATCCGCCCATCGATTTTGTTCATGAAAAAAACTATAGATATGTGAAGAGAAAACTGTTTCGCTCATTTTTCCTGCAACAGAAACACAAGGAAGACCGAATCGTTGTCTTACGTGATAGCAATAATCATTTGCGAAGCAGTCATACGTTCATCTTATCACCTGTATTACTAATTTTTTTCCTAAATTAGTGCAAGATTTTAACCTTTTGAGTTTAGGGAACCAATCAGCAGTGATAATGATTTCAAAATGAAAAATAATGAAAACTGTTATGAACTGGAAAATGAAAATGATAGTGAAATAATAAAGATTCAAAAGGCGTACAGCTATTTATCAAGAAGTGTTGAATCTTTTTGTGAAGAATTAGATGAAAGTATGTGGGAAAAAGAAAAAAAAAATAATCAATGTAAAATTTAAATTAGAATGTACACTACCTTAGCAGTGCAAAGAATGTGAATTAAAATTGTATTTACCTATCTGTTTCGGAAAATGTCGCAAGTTTCTAAATTTTTAATAATTTGCTAATTGTTAAAACTTTCTATTATTTGCTTCAATATCTAATAAAACTAATAATTATAAGTCATCTATCATTTAGGAGTATTCATGGCAGAATAATCTGAAGTACAAATGAATTCTTGCATAAGACCTACTGCTTTACATTCCCAAAAATTAAATGTACTCCAAATGCAAAAAAATAATTCAAATACAGTGTATTCAAAGATTTAAATGCGTTAGTTTCTTAAAAATCTAAATTTTAAGAGAAGTTTCACTCATTGAGAGATGTACAAAACAAGATATTAAAGACGTATTAAAAAATAATGATATTTTGAAACGAACAGTAAACAATTATGAAAAATCGTGCCATAGTTATTAATAAAATCTTTGAAAATATTCGAAGAGATCGGAATCAATTTAAGCTATTGTAATTTGGTAAGATTATGAAGAAATATTGAAATGGTTAAAAATGGTACGAGACAAGAACATGCCTGTAACCGAATAATTTATTATGTGCGTTTTTATATATCGAGTTTTCTCTAAAAACCTTCAAACTCGTTAAAATGAGGTTCGACTCTACAGTTCCTGATTTTAATTATACTTACATGCTCAAAAGTGAAACATATTCATTAGTAATTGCCTCAAGCGACCAGTTGGTTCTTCGGAAGTATTGGTTATATTTGATTTTACATAAATCTTTTAAATATAATTTTATGCCCATGATTCCGCCAAATTGTCTGGCACTAAATCAGTGTTATTTTAATTATCTTTCTTAAGTTATTTATTGCTTACGTTCATCTTTCTAATGTGAACTGTCCCATGACATCATAGTATTATTAAAAACGTAATTGTACATTAATCTATCATCTGAATTTCTCAGTCTTGTAACTTCATTTTTTCCTTATCATGCAACTACACAGATATTAAACAGAATCCTTCCTTTTTAGCTTCGAGTAATGAAAGATAATCAAGCGATTAAATATTTGAACGAACAATGAATATAGTTTCGATTTCAAGGCAACAATCTAATCCGTTGGAAATATAACCTGTTATATGTTGTATTGCAGGAAATTAGGTAAAAAAAATGTTTTTTTAAAAAAATTATCAATTTTTAAAAATATTGCAGGAACGCAGGAAAAATTTACTTGACTAATGAATTCGTATCATTAAAAGATAAGATAATTTTTAAATTTTAAAATAGTATAGAAATAATTTTCGTGTTGTAATATTTTCGGAAGTTATCGCATGAAAACATAAAAATTCAGTTTAATTTTGCATTAATTAAAATTTTAAACAATATTTACTGCAAGATGAACATTCTTTTCTTCCAATGCATATATATGTTTTAAATTTGGTAATTGTAATTGAAACATTTAACCTGTAAAGCACCAAAAACATACGTGCATTCATCTTTATTATTAATAGAAACAGAGATTATTCGCATTCCTTTCAAACGGCGTATATGTTATTTCTTACAGAGATTTCAAATTGATAAAAAAAAAAGTATGTTAAAAAACGTTATGTAAGAAGAAGAAATATGTAAATCATAATTTAATTTTATTTAATAAAATAACTGAGTAGTAACTGAGTTTAATTTTAAAACTGCAGTTGATAATTCACAGAAAATTTGTATTAAGAATCTATCAATAAAACAGATAATAATATTTCAGGAAAATTGTATTATCTATGAAAGTTTCAACGGGATAAATAAGTTTATTACTATCTTAACTAATGATCTTAACAGTTCTAAAATACCTCGATTTTGAGATATTTTGCATTTATTGTTATATATTAATCAAAATTTGAAATTTTCTGAACTTCTAATTTTTTTTTCTATTTGCGTTTGAAGAAATTAATGTGATAACAAATTTTAGAAAAATACGCTATCGCAATTTCTTTTATTATGTTTTGTAAACAATGCAATAAACAATTAAATTTAATTTTTAACCAAGAATTTTGTTACAATATCTGCATCTCAAAATATTTTGTAATTAATTAACTCGAACCAAATAAAAATTTAAATGATTTTAAAATAAAGAACTCAATCATCAATTTAATCTATTCGCCATGATTTCTATGAATTCAGCTGATTGTTTTTGACTAGTCTACACCAGTTTAAAAAATAGGAACAAAAACAGAAGCCTGCAGACTATCAAAGTCATCAGATAAAACTCTAAAAAAAGAATCCCATATCCAATTTCAAACGGCTCCAGCGAAAAAAAATCTATATGATTTCATATTTTTAAAAAACGCTACAGCAAGAAGCACTCAAAATACGGGCGGAAATAGCAGTTGAATTATGATCGTTTTGAGTTGGAATAATGCATGAAGTGCTTTCTTCCTTCAAGAGTAATGAGCATTAAATGAAGTTTATACGTTTCTTTCTTTTGCAGAGGCAGATGTTTTGCAAGAGAAGTAAAACTAGACGGTTTTAAGTGTTAATGATGTTTTACGTATTTGTTTATTTTTCGCTAGAGTGAAATTAAAAATTAACAAGTTTGTCTGTTTATCACTGTGTGACTAGCCTGTAAATTTTATCCGGTAATTTTTTTAATAATTAGCCTTAAAGTCGGATCGGGTGCTCTAATAATTAAGGCTACTCTAATGAAGGCCAAATTGATTTAAAAAAGTTTTTTTAATTCAAACAGTTATTTACAAAAAGAAGTTTTTTTAATACACATAAAAGTGTGCAAATTATTTAATTAAAATCTTAAATTTCAATTAATAAACTATTTTTTTTAAAATTTATTCAGATAAAAAATGAATTAATAAAATTTAGGGATATAATAAAATTAAATAACAGATTAATGCATATTAACTGCGCAAAAAAAATTATGATTTACTAGAAATTCATTTACATATACTTAAGAATATTTTAAGACATTTCAAAGAATTATGCAATTTTTGTACCTCATTTTATTTAAACAAAAATATTTCATACAGTCAGTTTTTTTAATGCTAGCTGATAATATCCGGTGTTTCACGGAATTAAATAATAATGTTTAATATTTATAATGCAATGAAAACATTCTTATGAATTATTATAGTAAACAAAACCCTTTTATAGTTTAAATGTTTTTTTAATCAAAAGAGAATATTTATTGAACCAGAAGATTTTTATAAACTATCGATAGCTAATTTTCTCAAAAAATTATAAATATAATTTAATAATTCTTGAAAAAATTTTTTCACAAATACTGAAAATAAGAATGTTTCTTAATAGAATGAGAAATAAATTAGGCAATAAATTATTGGGCAATAAATTAATCAGTTTAATTTTCATTAATAAAAACATGAAAAAAATTATTTTAGCATTCTTTGAAAATTTTGTTCATGTATTCTGGCAGTAGTTTTTAGTATATATTTTTGTTCTTTAACAACAAAAAATATTGTCACAAAAATAGAGCTTTACTTATTTATTTCTTCTTAGAATGTATAGTTAAAGATGATAGGAGTTTTTAAAAGTAGTAATCTAATCAAGTACACTTCAAAATTCTTTTAAAAACTTACAAAGCATTGTTAAAATATTTTTTTAATTAAACAAAAATAAAAAATGAAAGGCACAGTAATTCGAAATCTCAATGTTATCTAGCAAAGGACTTTTTATAAATTTCCATATTTCAGAATTGTCTGCACCTATTGAATTATTTAGTAAATTTTGAAAAATTAATTTAAAAAATTTAAAAAAAAAATTCCACAGAAATGAAAGGATAATCCTCTTTGAAGTTGCTGTAGAAAAAGGTATAAAATTTCGAATTACTTCTAATTAATTTAACGTTGAATTTTTTGTAATTTGAGAAGCTGACAATATTCTTAGCCTTGTTTTAAATAATAAGTACGAGAAATTTAGTTCTATTTGGCCCAAATGTTTAAGAGAAGATGTAGTTCATATTTTATCAAAAGTAGTTTTATTTATATTATGAACCTAGCTGATGCATAGCCGAAATGCATATTTATCAACATATTATTTTACTCCTTTAAAAAAAACAGAATTTGTATATTTATACTCTTAATTATGATTTAATACTAAATGAATATGATCGATTAAGTCCCCGTTGAGTTATTACGTGATGAACGGTGAAATATAATGGCAAGATGTTATAAATGTTTTACGAACATATTTGAGATTAATACTTGTGCATAGCGATTTTACATATCCTGTATTTGTTTTATACTAATCGCCTTTGGCGATCAAGTGGCTGGCTTGGAATATTGGTTTTATTTAATCACACTGCTTGATGTAAATACTCTTGATGTAAAATCACGTCCTTGTTTCCTCCAAATTGTATACATTAAAATTGTGTTATTTTAATTGTTATATGTTCTGCTTATTGTGTGAATGAATCTTTTTAAGGAAAACTGGTCCCACGACACGATAGCATTTTGAAAAATGTAAATGCACAATACATATATCGTTTAAATTTTGCGGTAATATAACTTCCCTTTCGTCATCTAAACTGCTCACATATCAAACAGAATCCTTCTTCTTTAGATTTTAACATTGAAAGAAAATCAAGCGATAAAATATTTGATGATACAAAGAAATCGATTTGAATTTCGGGATAACATGATTGAAAATTAGGTAGAAAAATATTTTCTAAAAACACTTAAAATTCTGGAAAAATTTACACCGTTATTAAATTGATATCACTAAAAATATATGTTATTTTAATTTTGAAACAGCAGAAGATTTATTTTTGTGCAGTAATATTTTCGAAAATGATCATGAGAAAATGCCAAAAATTCACTTAATTTTCAAGTAAATGAAATTCTATTTGGGTTTTCAAAAAAAAATCATTTCGAAACGCCATCTTTCAAGGTATATATATATATATGCCAAATTTGGTTGTTGTATTTCAAACAATATGTCTTGCAGAGCACCAACGCACATAAATAAATGTTCATCTTCACTATTGGTACAGATGTGTTCACTGGGCACATTTTGTTATTTATGGATAAAAATGAAAAAATAAAAATAAATTTTGAATTTTATGCACCCCTTCATCGCATTCCATTTTAAATTGAAAGGAAATTTAGCTTTGAATTGAAAATAAGTCTTATTTCAATTACCTTACAGACAGAAACACAGCTTTGAGAAAATTGTTGAAAGCAGATAAGTTTCTCCAACCCATTATTTCAAAAAGTTACTTCATTCAATTAAATTCAAGATGGCAAATGTCATGAAATTATTTTATGAAGCATCGAAATTATTTAATAGAGCAAAATATCAATTATCTCAATAAATATGGTTTTTGTCTTTTTTTTGTAATTACTTGGATATTTATATGAGTCACTTAGACTAAAGCACTGACAAAATAAATTCTTTTAAAAATAAATGTAGAAAAATTTTATTTTAAACTTGTAAAGATTTAAAGAACAACAGACTTAGTACTTCATTTTCAAGAGAAACATTGTGAAATTTTTAATATCTTAAAAGAACCCGAATATGTCGGTAAGAAAATATATAAACAAAATTCATGCTGGAATTGGTAAGTTTTTGCCTTCTTCTTTTTCTAATTGTAAATTTTAAATTTATACCAAATATTCCCTAATAAGATAGTTTTCCAAGTTATAATTTTTATTTTCTGCATTGCTAAATAATTTTTGAAACTGAAAATAACACCATAGCATTTATAGTCAATTATATTTACGTTGCCAGTAGAAGGGCAAAGAATGAATGATGTACGACCATTTAATTAATCCTGAATGTAATTTTAATGCATTTTTATAAGTGATTCATTTAATTGATTAGAATTTCCTTTTCAACAAGAACTAATAAGATTTTGAATAATTTAAATAACTAATAATCTTGTCTAATAATAATAATTAACATTTAAATCAACCTAAATTGTAATCAATATTTAGGTTGCTAATAGAGGGTTTAGGAATGGGCAATGTTTTTTCAATAAACCAATCCTGAATATTTCCTGTAATGGCAATGTATTTTATGTGATTCATTTAATTAGACGGATTTTTTTTTCTACAAAACGATCTAGGTTTTGAGTCATTGAACTCTGAATGACTAATAATCTTAGCTTGTTTTTCTACCAGAAAACAATACTTAGGCCAGGTTACTTCGGTGAATCTACAAAAATATTTCCCCTTTAATTAACGTGAGGTGTTGAGAAGAAATTAGAAATCGACTTTTAAGTGCTCTTTTACAAGAGGTCGTTAAGTTAAATGCCGAGACTAAAATTCTACCGTTAAAGTATCCGATATCCTCTAAGCTGCAATAATTGTTGACCTTTACCCCTTGCTATAAGCTTTTGGAATCGTGGATTTGGCGAGACTTCCGACAGACCAAGAGAATAAACAATAATAAACACTATAAAATTATCCCTTAAGTATGCCTTATCTCTTTTATTTATCACTTACAATGTTGCGCTGAGGTGCCGCACAGGATAAATAAGAATAATTTTCATACTCATCCTTACGTTTTATCAAAATTCTGAGGAACTCATGTCACACCCATTGTCTTTCCTCCATTTTTAAGTGGCGTTGAAGCTATCAGCGGGACGTAATTAAATTTGACACCCTAATGGAAAGCGTAAATAATGCAAGGTCTAACAGGCATTCACTTTCAACAGGAGGGAAAAAGCAGCCCACTCATTTTGAAATCGTTGAAATGACGAATGAGTAAAAATTATTAACATCTGCCCAGTAAAAACGGATGTTTCCAGCTGCATCATATTATACGAACGTGATGAAGCTTTTTAAGTCAAAGTAAACAACAAAAGACAAATTTTTTCAAAGTCACTTTTAAGTTCTTGACATGTGAAGCCTAGCAACCTTCATCATTTTTTTTACATCTGCACGATATCAGAATCAGATCATTTGGAACTGAATAGCAATCATATATTAAATGTCAAATATTTCGAGGTTATGTAAAACATCATTTTCTATTTTTTTAAAATTAATTAATTAATTTTAAATGCCAGTTATCAATATATGATGATTGTAACCTCCGATGCAATCTTGTTTTTGAAGTAGCATATAGCAAACGTGATAAAATCCCATGTCTTTCGCATGTTAAGTTTTGAAAACGAAATTTTTTTTCAATTAAATAAAGCGTGATTATAAAATTTCTGATGAAAAGGGACATTTTATATAAACAAATACTAGATTTTCTATATCACAAAAAATTTTAGACGAAAAGTTAAAAAGGTTCTCTTCTTATTTTCTGGTACCTTCGAGGAGAATACGAGTGCGTTGGCTCTCTAACACACAGTCTGACCTAGAGCTATAAAATTTAGGTTATACTTTTAAGGACAGGAATGGACACTTCGATCTCAATCTCAAAAGAATTTGAATTCTCACCCTCAAAGACATAAGATTTTTAATAAATAAAAAAAAATCATAATATTTCGAGATTTTTGCAATAGAACCAGCTGAGAATTTCTGATTAAGTGACTGTCAGCTGCTTTTTGGCTCAAAGAGGTGGTGCCACAAGCAGATTAACTAAAATATACTACTAGTCCAGTTGTCAAATAAATTTTATCTTATATAAATAGCTTTTCAATGGATAAGTTTGTAAAAAATGCATATTTTTTTAATACGAAAATTATAAAATAATTATTTTTTTTATAATACATTGGAATATTAATGATCTCATGAATTATGAGCTAGATTTGATATATTACACTTGACATCTTCAGTAAAATAATTTTTAATGTTATAATTGATTAAAATTTATCATTTTTAATAATTTTCATAATCTGATGATTTTCTTGTAATTTCTTGCATATTTGTTAGTAAAAGTAAACATTCTTTAATCAATTTTCCCATTATATATTGAAAAAATAAAGGCAGATATCTTTTTACTATGGAATTGAAACTGAAAAAGAAACCGATTTAACTCATTAATATAAATCTTCATTAAATCAGTAACTAATTAAAATTAGGAAACTAAATTGACCGGTTATTAACAGAGACTACTAGTTATTTTGTCTAGAGTTGCAAAATGCCTAATTAAATGTAAGTTAATAAAATGTAAGTTAATGAGTATTACACTGTTTTATCCTTTTGGACAATTTAAATGTTTCGGTAATTTTTTAAAATTCTACTAAAAGTGTTTCTATTTGATTTTGATATCTATAACCATGGTCGTATATACGAAAGAACGTATTGATAAAAGGCTCCATTGGCAGATTTTGGAGTAAGTGACTGCCTACGACCGCTCAAATAAAGAATGATCGCAAACAGGTGGTTTACAAGGTCTGCTTGCGACCTTCTTTTACAAATTAATTTGTTTGGTAGGTCTACTACGAATGAATCAATTTATGAGAGATTAGGATGGAATTAGGACAGGTTCCTGCATATCTAATTTACATTCCTTTCTTATTACAGCATTAATAAAATCGAGTGTTTTCTTAAATAATATTACTTACAAAAATGGATATTGTGCAATCATGAGTCATAATAAATAAATAAATAATATATACATATTCACAAAGTAATTAAAATAAAAGATTAACTTAATATGAAATATTAACTTATTGTATTAGAAAAAAAAAGTGATAAAATGCGTAACTCAATTGTATTAAAAGAACGACTTAATAATATCCACTACTTAAAATAGCAAAATATCTAAATCAGTCACTAAATATAACTCCCGAAAATTTATTGCACAAAACTAGTTTTTACATTATTTTAAAACTAAAAAAAAATGTCATTTCAATGATATCGATTTATATCATAAATAAATCATCGCTTCTGGGCCTAACTCAATTTAATGCTTAGAAAATACTTCACTAAAATAATAATAACAATCATAAATAATAATTTATTTTAATATTATTTATGAATTGTTATTATTACTTTGTTAATTATTAGTTAAATCCTTTAAATATGCATAAAAGCTTTAATTAGTAATTAACAAAAAATTATTCGATGTTTAACAAATTTTGAACAAAAAATTATGAAGCATAAAAAAGGGTTTTAATAAATGCCTTATTAAATTAATTAATTGGTTAATGCTGATTTTTTTCGCATATATGAAATATACAGAAAATATTGTAATAGTCAAACAATTCGTTCTCAAGATTTTGACGAACCTCCGTGTTTCAGACCTACCTGAAAAACATATTTTGGCATTATGTTTGTCTGACGATCTGTGAAAACGATACCTCAAAAACGCTTTGAACTAGACGAATGAAATTTGGTACATGGTATTGCGACTATACTTATAGATTACCATCAAATTTTGAATGAAATTCATTTATTGGAAATTTGTCTGACTGGTTGTATTAGTGAACTCTATATATGCAAAATGTATAGAAAACTAGGGAGATAAAAGTTAGGTCTATAAGCTAAACATCTAAAATATAGATACTTCATCAACAAATTTTGAAATAAATCAGTCAAAGATGTAAATACATTGCCAAGTTGCCACTTACAATGTTTAGATGCATTTTATGTCATTCTTTAAACATTATTAGTACATTACGGGGGGGGGATTTGTTTATGGTCTTTTTTTTAAAAAATCATTCAAGACAGTTGGTAGAGAAATTCCGAGATAATGAAATTCCTTGGTGGAACAGATTTTCTTATTCAAATTATAAAAGAATTGCAAACAACAGAAGGATTTTTCGTATTGTAATATTTTATATACCACAGCTTATTACATTAAAAATGTTATACGCTTTGGTGATATGCGATAACTTTGTTTATAAATACTGAAATACAAGAAATATTTAATAAAGGCGTTATGAGAATTACTTAAATAGTTTATTTTTCATTAATTATAAAATAAGAAAAGAATTTTAGAAATAGCAACGCTGGGTATATCAACTAGTTTATAAATAAAAATAACTGAAAAATAAGTCCATCTTACCAGCCTCCATGTTATTCCTTAGTACTATGCTAGACAAATTTATAAACAAATTAAAGCGAAATATGATTCCAATGTACAGTACACTCCCGAGTATCCGGCCTAATGTAGCGGAACGGCAGTTCGGATAACAATATTGCCGGACATACCGGAGCTAAATGAATTCATTTCTTTGCCCACCAATACCAGAAGGCAAAGTTTTTATACCTAAACTCATTGTTGTAATACGTATTTTCTCACTTTTTATTGAGTACTAAGCCTTTCATTTATCTCAATATGAAAGCAGCCGCCTCCCTGTGAATCATAGATGCAGATGCCGATAATGTGTCGAGTTAAAATAGTAGGCTCTGTACTGGTAACTTATATATGTTAATATACTAAACTGCCCGTTTCAAGAATTTATAAGAGTAAAAATTAATTAAGAGTTATTAATTGTTCAAATTTTAACATAAATTCTGTAATGCCTACTTTAAATGCAGGAAACATAAATAAAACATTAACGTAACCATAGGTCTAATTCCTAAGAAAATTAGCTCAAACTGTTTTTATTTTCACTGATAAATGACTACACAGATATGAAAAGGTAACCTTAAGATAAGAGTCAAAACTTACAGATTTTAGGTTTTGAAAAAGTGCTTAACAGATGATTTAATAGACGCCTTGCCTTCTTCATTAAATTACGATAAAAGAAAACTAGGCTGGATAGTACGGAAGCCTGATAGTCGTGAATCGGATACTCGGGAGTGTACTGTATTAGCTTCATACCTTCCGGAAGTGTTATTTTACCCTAAACACTTAATTTAAGACTGGAGAAAAATAGATTTTCCGCGCAGTTGCATTTCACTCCTCCAGTGTTTAAGTAACTAATTCATCTCTTGGAGAATCCAAGATGCTTGGTAGGTTCACATCATCTAGTTTTCCCAACTCTTATGCTCATGAGCATATTACAAATATTACAGTGATAAACCAAATCCGAATGATCTTCCATTAGTGATAAAGAAAAAAGATATTATGTACTCAACTAATGTATTTAATATCGTTGCAAGACAAGAAAAATGTATAAAAGCAATTACTAAAATAATGAAAGGTAATATCATAAGATATATTTAAAAATGTTTTTCAAAACTTACTAAAAATGTTTAAAAATTGCACAAAAATAGAATAATTTTTAATTTTAAAGTGGTGAAAAAGTGGTATTTGTACAATAATAAATTATGAAAAGAAAAACTTTAATACTTTAATTAGTTTTTAATTAAAAATCATTTTATAATTAATCGAAATTTCAAAATTAACTTCCCGGAATGTGTTAGAACACAAAACTAATTTTTACTTCATTATTAAATTTAAAAAAAATTAATATCTTTTCAGTGATAACCAATTTAATGGCTAAAATGTTTTTACTATTTTAATTACCATTCAATTCAATTTTAATTATCAAGCAAGAATTTTTTAAGTATATTTTGAAAAAATATTTTCATTCCAAATTGAAAGTGCAATTATTTAGTGCCAGAAATATTTCACCTTGTTTTTGTTTTTTTTTCATTCTTGAGGATCAACGAATGAAGATTCGATGTACATTTCAATACTGAATTTCTGCTTAAAGCAAGCTTTTAATACAATTTTTCAATTTGTTTTAAGATTCTGCGGCAATTACCTCTAACATTTAAGTTCAGAAGTAAGTGATGAAAATTTTTTGATATCCGTCCGTTTTTAAATTTTCTAATTTTACCTTCATTTTGTAGTACTTTGAAATTTTTATTGATACAAAGAAGTTTGTATTGAATAATCCTTGAAATAGTATGTAAATCCTGAGATAAATCAAATCTTGCACTATACAAATTCTAAATGATTTAACATTAATTCTAAATGATTCTTCTTTCTTTCCTTGTAATCTTTCTGAACATATTTCTATTCAGCAAATATGCTATTGGATTAATTGAAGTTTAATCACTTAAATTTTAGTTAAAATTAAAATTTTAGGTGAAATAACAGTTAATTATGGTGAACAAAGAACATAGCTGAGTAAAACTTTTAAATAGTATCAGTTGCATACCTATCAAAATCTGAAATTAAAATCTATCAAAATATAAAATTAATAAAATTCGTATAAAATAATTTAAAGGAAATTTTTCGCAAAAAATAATTTCAGTGAACTAACTGGTCATTAAAAACTGCTCATGTTAAATATAAACGACTTATCTGTGAACAATCAATATTCAGAGAAATAACAATTCTTTGAACTTCTTAAAGTCTCTTGAACAACTTCGATCACTTATTTGGTAAATAAATTTTAATAAATTTAAATCAGGAATTTTAGACAGCATGTCCTATTTAAATCGAAATTTTGCAGTTTTTACTTCCAAATATAGGAGATTTGAAAAAAATCACTGAAAAGACAGCTCAAATGTTCTGCATGATCCCAACGACCATAGCGTCAACATTCAAATCTTTACATAATAATTATAATCATTGCATAATAATAAAGTAAAGCAATGAAAAATTATGCATTATGACAAATAGTAGACGAAAAAAGTTATTTCAAGTTTGAACTTTAAAATTGTTTCTCCCACGATCTCATTTTCATTCAAAAAGCTTTGTTACAAGCACAAAAAGATTGTAAGTAATTATTTAAAAAATGCAATAAATTATAATTACAAAACACTAATTATGCATGTTTATTTATTAAAATATCTAAAAGTTGGGAGAATATATCCCTATTTACAAAATTAAATTTGTTCAAATTTGAAAAGCACAAAGAAAAGCGAAAATTTTTATGACAATATCTGTCGTCTAATCTGCTTTAAATGCATTTGAAATAATTGTTTAGAGAAATTAATGAAATATTGGTTGGGTTCTATTATTGAATGAGAATATATTTTCAGTTTCTAAAAAATATTTCCTTTTGGGCAATATCAGATTAGTTAGTAAAATAAAAATTTGAAAGAAAAAAAAAGAAAAGAAAAAGAAAGCATAACTAGGGTATATAAAAACCAATGATTTTTATACAATTTCTGTAATTGGAACACTAACCATTTTAAAAAATTTGTGGCACCACCTACCTAATATTACACACACACACACACACACACACACACACACACACACACACACACACACACATATATATATATATATATATAAATTAAATTTAGTAATAAATGTCAGTCTTATAATCTCCGTTTAAAAAGTTCTTAATTCATAAAAATTGTTGAAATTGTGAATACATTAATGAATTTTTTTATGGAATAATTTTTGCTGGGAGCAACAAATTTGAGTTTGTTCGAGGTTTCTTTTTTTACTTTATTTTGACGCAAACGCCACTTTTGGCTGTGCTGTTGGAGATACTCATGTTTCGGAAAAACTTTTCTAGCAAACTTTAATTTATAAAACTTAATTATAAAATGTGAAAAAACATTGTGCCAAGAAAAAAACATGAGAATATATTAAAATGTTGAGGCAAGGAAATCTCGAAAGAAATAATGTTATACAAAGCATACCATGTAGTACATGTATGTTATCTTAACTTAAAATTACATTCCTCATATTCGGTATATTGTGAGACATCATGATTGTAACAGAGAGATGGATTAGTTAAGAATTATATACTTTGATTTAATGTTTTAGAAACGAGGCTCCAAAATATTTGTAAGATAATTTAAGTAATTTTTATAGTAAAATTACAGGCTCTTGAATGAATTAGCTCATGTGCCAAAAAACTTTTTTTGAATAATTTACATTTACTCTAGTGTGTTCATTTTTTATTACATTATTCTATTTAGAGTTAATATATTATTAACTTATTAATATGTTAGTAGCCTGACAAATTATGACTTCCAAATGTAGATATTGCAATTTTATTCTTCAAAATATGACTTCTTAAAATGAGGTTCGTGAACTCGTGTGGTATCAAGCAAAACAATTTATGATAGTGAAAAAAAGTTATATGGTTTATTTAAAGTTTTATTTGAGATTCATCAATCCTATTAATTAAATTTGTTAATAGCTTCTCTTGGTTTAAAATATTTAAAATACTAAATGATTTTAAATATGTATTAAATTAAATTAATAATTTTAAACGGTATTGTGGAAGTTACTCTTCTATGCGAGATTAACGAATATAATCAGTTTTTTAGACCCTCATTTAAAGAAGGATTAAATTATTAGAAAAAATTCTTTGAAGAAGTTTCTGAACATACGCAATTTATGATTATATATATATATATATATATATATAATTAACAATAATTTAAAATAAAGAACGAAGAAAGAGTGTTAATGTTGTGCACAATATTCAAATTCACAATATTTAGACGATCTATGTTTAAAAAAAGTGACAACTCGGAATTATTTTTTACTCCTTAATCATGCACCATTCATGCATTTAATTATAGTTACTTAAACTTATAAGCTAAAATCAAACCATTTAAAATCACTGATAAAAAAAACTATAGATAATCCAAAAACACCAAGTTTTCAATAGATTCATTGTTGAATCAGTATGACAGGACATTCCTGAAATCGAATGTTTCATCTAATTAGATAGTAAAGAAGTCAAAACAGTTTTGGGTTTAAGAATGAAGGGTAATTCCTTTAGCGAATATAAAATAACATTAACTCCAATTTACAATTTATAAGTTTTAAGCTACAATAATATAAATTGATCTTTTCTGAGCCGCAATAACTTTCAGTTACCAATATTTCAAAATGAAACAATTTCTAGACTGTTGACTTTCTCAAATTGGGCTTCCAATATTCAATCCAATTAGATATCGGGTTCGGATCAATGCGCAATTCGAATGGCTCTATTTTGAACAACGGACACAATCAATACGTGAAGAGAATATCACCTCACCTTCAGTATTATAGTCCTGCGCTTTGGCTAATACGATCCACACGAGGAACGCGCACAGAGAACCCAGAGGGGCCCTCATGCTGGAAAAGCTACAGTCTCTCCTATCTCCTCATAAGCCCACGTTGCGACGTTGCACGCAAAAGATGACAATTCCGAGTCGGCCGAAGATGTTTCTGCTGGGATCCCAAGGAAGACACCCAGGGAAAAGGGAGGCTTTAGATCTTATGTACGGGTATCGTGGTTGTCGCCCACGCCTCGTGTGTAATGCGATCCAGGCTGCCATGACCCCCCGAGCGGGCAGTGGCCCGCCACACACTATCGCTTCAAGATGCGAGTTTGTCATCACGTTTGTCACTGTCGGAAGATAGAAAGACAACAGCCGATCTCGAGATCTCGCCCGTTTTGTCGGAGTTTTGGTTTCACCAGAGTTTGTTTTGGTGCTTCAGTTCAATAGACGGTGGCCAGTTAACTGATCCGTGTCGATTCGGACCTTTGTTTATTGTGGGGTTTGAGTAGCGAGGGTTTAAAGATAAATGTAGCTTATGCGTTATTCAGAAAAGTTGCAAGATGAAAAATAATAGAATTATGTCCATCTCGTGAATGTATTTTTCTTTAAATAGGATTTTTTTTTAATTTTAAATCTTATTTCTATACTTCTGAGGCGGAATATTTGAGAATTCCATGCTATATCCATTCGTCCGGTAGGTTTCAGAAATAAAACTATAGAAGTCCTTTTATTTTCTGCTGTATTCTGTGGTTTTTAAGACCTAATATGGTTAAATTTTACTATTACAATGTTCAATTATTTTATGCTTTGTAGTGTTACATATAAATAACATTTTAAAAATATTTGAACTTTTTTGTATTGTTGAATCTAAATAGCGATTAAAAAATCAATATTTAAAATGTTCATTTTAATCTTATACCACACAATAGCTCATATTTGGATCAATGCCATGATTCTCTCGCTTTGAATTAATTTCAAATAATTTAATTGGCTGATTAATAAAATATTTTATTTAATACATTTTAGCTTGAAAGAATCATTTTTAATTCTAAAAATTTTAATCAAATAATCAATTTGTAATTAAACTTATTTACATAATTCCAATTTTTTCAAATAAATTTTCCATACTGTTTAACTCTAACTTTTTATGGGTTTAAGGGATTTATGGATTTGTTGAAAAATAAAAATTCATACTGCGTATGGTTTATTAAAGTAATAAAATTTACTTTTAAATAAGAAACAGCAATAATATATTTTTAATTTAATGTATAGCTCAAAAAATTAATTTTAATTAAAACAATAAGATAAACTCGATTTTTAAAAAAATATAATTTGGGTTTGTTATGTTTAATAACAATTTCTTTTTTCTTTTTTTTAAGAACTGAGTTAATATTTGAAAAGGTAGTAATTCATTTTGCATAAACTATAAACTGAAACGAAATCAAGAACTAATAAATAATTTATGAACATTTCAAATACAAAAAATTTCAATTCTATATCTAAACTAGATGCAGATAAAGAAAGGATTAGACCTTTTTCTTATAGCTAGAACCTATAATTCCTAAGGATTTCGTTCAAGATCCAAGAAAAAATGAAACTATTCTTTAATTCAATGAAAATATCAAGTTGAATAAAAATTTAAAATAAATGCTTTTATTTTCCCTATATTTCTTGGGTAACGGGCCCCCCCCCTAAAATTTTTTTTTTTTTTTTTTGTATTTTATTCTATAAAGAAATCTGTTGACTCAAATTGTATAAAAATTCAATTCACTAAAAGACGAATCAGAATCTCACTTGTTTATTACGTCCTAATATATGCTGAAATATCAATAATTATTCAATTATTATAAATATGTAATTATTCTATTATTAATAATTATTCGATTATTATATATATATAATATTATTCTAAATATTATATATCATTAGTAGGTTTAATAAAAGATAATAATTAAGGGAATAAATAAATTTAAATAAAAAGGAACGTATATATTAACAACACTGGAATAAAATTATTTATTTTAAATTTTAGTAATTAGCCGCCTTTGATGACCAGCTGGTACGCCAGAAATATTAGTTGGGCAAAATTTTCCTTCATTTTGATTTGCTCAAAGAAAATATTGTTGGGCATCAAACTGCAATATATTTAGAGTTGTTTCCTGACCCTTTTTTTTTTCTAGTTATTGTGTAAAAAGTTATTACTAAATTTGAAGCAATTTGGGGATTGGATTTATTGCCAGGAAGAGGACAGAAACAGATTTCAAATGAAAGTCCGGAAGAAGACGCTATTGTTGTGGTAGAAAAGCTCAAACACTTGCTGGAGAATATTGGTTCCCAATATTCTTCAACTGATTTTCGAGTGATATCAGTAGTTTGACTCTGCACTGAAACTACAATAGGAAAGGCCTCGCGATCTATTTAAAAAGGGTATTCATATAAGAACTACGTGATGTTAAAAGCTGCATCCTCAAAATCGGAACAAGGCTTTGATTTTATTTACCGTTATTCCGACTAGAATAGCTGTTGAGAGTTCATGACCTTGGAATATTTTGAGGTGAGATGAGGAACATTTTACCCGAGGCGCAACAGTGAGAACTGTTGCATATTAGCTATTGCACATTCAAAAGCTGTATATGGACTAGCTTACATTCTGATTGCATTACTGCATGGGCGGTTTTACTTCTGATTTTATTAGTGGCACCTTTTGTCTTTGGCAGACACTCTTGTACAGAGTAAAAAATCATCAAAGACAAAATTGTTTTGTACCAGTACCAATGGTAAAGCAGTGATAATATTTTATTTATTATTCAAACGAACCTTCCAACTGAAATCATGTCCCTTGACATTATAAAACCATTAAAGGCATAGTTGTGGGAAATATACAGAGTATTATAATTAAAGTTCCACTTTGAAATGGCCATAAAAAGAAAACTACTGGTCCAAATCTTATCAAACTTGGTAATACTTTAAGATCATGGGAATTTTTTTTCCTCCGAAAAAGTTCAAAAACTCACCAACAAGGGCGTTGTATTCAATATTGTTATGCAAAATAAGACAAGAAAATATCGATTTAAAATGTGTTTAATCGTTTCTGAAACGTGTCACAAATCATGTTCAATGTGTGTTATCTCAAAAGCACTGTTTATGGTGATAATCTAAACAATTTGGCGGAATGAAAGATGCGATACAGAGACATTCTTGTAACATTCCTTATGATATACTAAGAGCTTCTGTTGAGCATGCAGTAATGCGATTTAACTTGCTTTCAGAAAATGGTAGACGCCACATTGAACGTGCTTTGTAACACTTTTCAGAAACGATTAAACACATTTTCACGTCCTATTTTGCTCTACAATATAGCATACACCGCCATTTCCCCCTAGTGGTAAGTTTTTTTTTTTTTTTTTGCGGAAAAGAAATTCTTATGACTTTTTTCAAACTTTTACAATATTATCAAGTTTGATAATATTTGGTCCAGCAGTTTTCTTTTTATGGCCATTTCAAAGTGGAATATTAATTATAACCACCCTATATTTTCTAACTGTATGTTATCTTTCGCAGTATTCTAACTACATTTTCTAAATCGTTATGTAAACTGCACAAATAACGAACAGATTTTTTTTCTATAGTTTTCAAGAATGGTAAAAAATGTGATTGAATGTTAGATCAAACAAGAAAAAAGTTTGAATAGCAATTTTTTGTTCATTTGACAAAATTTAGAACAGAAAAAATGACGCTATAATAAATTGATATCATTTAAAACAATTTTTTAAATGATGAAGTAACGTAAAAATTGTTTTTGCATTAATAATATTTCATCTAAAACATTTTCTAAGAGTTATTGAAAAAAATTTACCAAAATCTTACTTTACTTCTATGAAATAAAATTAATTATGGGCCTTAGATAAGGCCGCTAAAGCCTTATATAGTAATGGAGAACAATCTATATAAATAAAACGCTAACGTACGCGACACAGAAATCGAATTTATTACTAACTGTCGAATGCAATTACTAGCAGTGAAATATAAACAAAATGTATACAAATTTCAGACTGCTTCAGTCAATGAACATTTTTATACTGGACATTTCTGAACTGAATCAAACGATTCCCTTAGTTAATTTAATGGAGCAGTAAAATATTAAAAGTGCTTTTTGAAGATACTTCGTCATGTCACCAAAGAGAATATTCAATCAGAGGAAAGAAAATATTATAGAAATCAAGAAATGACCGACTTCAAACAAAAAGTTCCATGAAGCGCAAATGTAGGCTTAACCGTTGGTAGATAAATAATCGTGGTAAGACTTAAGATTAATATATGATTTCTCGCCAATCATTTAAAAACTCTCTAAAAGCCTGTAATCCTGGGTGCATACCAGAAATGTTAACAAACGGTTAATAAATTTGCAATAAAAAATTGGCACTATTACATTTGACGAGAAATAGCAATTTTGGCGGCCACATATTAATCTTAAGTTAAACCGTCATCGTTATGATTTGCCTACGGAAATTGATGCTCATATCTTCTAAAAAAATTATCTAATAAAAAATGCTTTTTGTGTGATCTTAAGAATACATTTAAAAAAATACTTTTTTACGATATAAAAAAAGATGTACGTTTTCGTTCAATTTTTCCCTTTAATTTTAATATTTTAATTCAATTTTCGATACACTATCAGAAACAATATTTTTAAATACCAAGAAGGGATTCTAATTCTCCATCAAAACATTCAAACATGTACTTTTGCCACTCATAGTAGGATTTTTATTTTCGCTTTTATTTAGTAATATTGTTACGAATTTTCCCGGGTTCGTTTGGATAGTGGAAGTTATATGGTGTGGAGAAAGCTCAATCAGCAGGTGGCAGTAGAAAATAAAACAACGACGTTTATTTACACGAAGACACACAGGACATCACAAAGACGACAACTATATACAGCACAGAGAAGACAATTATCTTCAGCCGCGAGACGTGCAACAGCAGCACACAACAAAATTCTACTGCAGACAGTAGCGCACAGATTAGTTCATCACTAGCTTGACTCCGTCGCTGCTCTGCTAATCCCTGGAAGACCAGTTCTTCACAGTCGATTTCGACTACTCTCCTCTGTCGCTTCCGCCTACTCCACTCCGCCGATTCCGACTACGACTCTTCTTCGCTTCCGCCTACTCTACTGCGCCGATTCCGACTACGACTCTTCTTCGACTCCCCTGACCACGACTCTCTGGCAAGAGATGAGATGATGGTAGAATTTATGGAGCTCCCGCCTTCCGTAGCAAGGCTAACTCCATGATCCAGGTTGTTTGGGCCCTAGCGTCGTAAACTGCCCTGGTCTTTTGGGACTCTCTGGCAGCACAGACTGGCTCCTTTTATAGGTCTCAGGAGGCGGGGCTAGAAGCCTCTCAACCAATCAGGAACGTTCGAGGCGTATCTCGGTTCCTAATGGACGGATCGGGAAAATTCTCGCTGCTTCGAGTATAATCTATTTTGGCGCCAAAGTCGCCAAATGGTAGCCAAGTTTGTCGCCAAGCTCTGGGACCTCCGACGCGACACCCGGACTCCTTCCAATACCGATGACTTTAAAACAGTCTTTCTGATTATGGAACAAACTATGCTGGGAAGTTGAATTGCTGGTTTGTAACAATATATATACTTTGTAAATTGTAGTAAATTGTTTTAATTGGATTCGTGTATTTTAGTGAGATCAAATTATAAGCGGAAATGTTTTTTTAAGAAATTCATCCAATATTAATAATTTAAAAATCTAAAAAGTCAATAATCTAGACGAACAAACTAATCGCCAAAGGTGGCTATTATTTACGAAACATAGGTCTTTAGTGTGAATCCAAGATTTTTATTGAATCTGTCATGCAATTTTTTCCCCGATCGATTGAAATCAAAATTTTGCACCGAACTCTAGTTGTAGTCACTGGTGAATTTCATTTATTTGTCAATGCATTTTTGAGCTATTGTGTTTACAATAGCTCAAAAATAAAATTTAAATATTAAATTTTATCTACCTACCTTTTAACATTTCATAGCTATCGAGTTCACTAGCACTCGAGTAGTCAGATTGACAAGCTTTCTTCTGAATGGATTTCGTTCAAACTTTGATAAATATTGTTACGGATGACCGGGTTCGATTGTAGTGGTTGTATGGTGTGAAAACACAATCAGCAGGCCTCAGTAGAAAACAACGACAACTTTTATTACAAATATATACAGCCGAAACGAACATAGGACAGCACACTTAGCAAACAGTAGCCCACAAGTGGTCATCGATCACAGCACACAAAGCGGCCAGATAGAATTCAGCAGGATGTTTGGTTTGATTTAGTTATATTAACGTCCCGTTTAAAGCAACACTTGGGCTATTTTAGGACGGACCTCGTACTTTTGAACCGCGGTGAGATGACGAGGACCACACCTGAGCTGGCACCCCCCTCTCCACACCACACCACACCAGCTGGAGGACGTTTGGTCAGGACGGATTTAACGTGCAACTGACCCCCTTACACGACGGTTCTTCGGTGGAATCGGGTCCCGAACCTGAAACCCTCCGGTTCCAAAGCCGAGACCGTACCACCAGGCCACCGCGGCCCAGAATTCAGCAGGAATGGGGATCATCGGAGTTTCGCTCTACGGTCTCTACAAACGCCTGAACTTCTCCTCGCTTTAGCTGTATCCACCTGCCGACACACTACCACATGACTGGCTACTCCACACTTCGAGTCCTGTTGTCTACTGTGTTGCTTCCACAGTAAACAACAGGACTCGGCACACAACTCATTTCAGCACTTGAAGCTTGAGCTTCATACAAACGCTGGCACTCCGCCGTTGCTTGGCTATCTTCTCGAAGATCGTCTACGATTCCGACTACGCTTCCGTTTATCACTACGATTCCTTGCGCTCGAGCAGCCGTCCTATTATAGTTCCCGGGAGGTGGGCCTAGAACCTTCTGGGCCAATCAGATGTATCTCAGTTCCTATTGGATGGATCGCTAAAATTCTCGAAGTTTCCATCATTATCCATTCTGTCGCCAAATCGTCGCCAAACTCTGGGATTACTGGCTCGGCACCCGCGCAGCGTCCAATACAGATAATTGTAAATTGGTCTTTTCGGTGATAAAACTAACCGTGCAGGGAAGCATCATTACAGGTTTGTAACAATATTAATAAATTTGGTCTCTCTAACTCAAGGCGTTTTTGTGTTATCATATTCATACACAGACAGATAAATTCCAAGCATTTGTTTTAAGGTTTCAGGGTGATCTGAAATTTAGAAATTCGTCAAAATCTCCAGTTCTAATTTTTTGACGATTGCAAATATTTTCTCTATATTTTGTATATCAGAAAATTTAAAAAAAAGAAGAAGATAAGCCATGAAAATAAGACATTTGTTATAAAAAAAAAAGGATGAACCATAAAAATTTTCATTATTACTTACTTCTTAAGTTCAATATTAATAATTTCGGAATAAATGTCAAAATCTCAATAAATACAAGTTTCATTAGAAAATCTTATTAATATTCAAAAAACATGCAACCTCTTCATATCTTAGTTTTGAAAAATGAAAGAAAAATATTTGAAGCTAGAATATTTCATTTTCATTAGAAAAATTGATAGCATTGTTAAAAAATTTCTAAAATTCAGTAAAATTAAAGAAATAATTATCCGCAAACTAAACTGGTATCACATACAGATACAGAATATATATTCAGTTACAATACTTCATCAAATTATTGCGAGAAAATTGCAAAATTTTTACCTTTAACAATTAAAATTTCATAAAAACAAATTCTCTCCGAAATGCACAATACCACATACCAAAGTATGTTGGATATAAAATTAGTTTTATACTGAGAAATTTTGTACTTTTTCCAGCTGTAATTGCAAACTCGATATAAAAGAATGCAAGGAATGCACTCATTCATATAGACTAGTGCATTCCTACGCTTAAAAGGAATGCATTAAGCTAAAAAAAACTTCAAAAATTAACTCTGAATATAAATTTTTAGTTAAATTATTCAGTTTATGAATGTTAATTATTTAATAAAAATTTCATCATTATTATTTTTTATATAGGGGTAAAAAACGTTAAGTTAGTTATTTTATTCTTTGATTGTTGAATTTAAAATTATATTTTATAAAGATGAAAAAAGGTATGGGGTGCAAATCTGAGTAGCTACGAAGTTTAGGGTTAATTCTGACTTATGTCAGTTAATATGTCTTTAATAAGCTCTCTGATTTCATAATTACCCACGGAATTGTCATCTGTTATATTCATGATTTTCTGTTCTTAATTAGAATCATAATTCAAATTCTGATTAAACTGGCGTATTTCGAAACTAAAAATGGCAGAAATTCTTAAGCCTTCAAAAATGGAAGAACTAAAATATTGCATGGTTATTAATATTTATGATGTATGTATCTCTGTATTACAATTACTCTGTTCTAAACTAATTTTACTTAGACACTAAGTTTAAATTCTATTTTATTTTATTCTTCTATGTTTTGTATGATAAAATGGTTCTATTCAAGTTTTCTTTTATATTTTGTATGATAAAATGGTGCTATTCTAGTTTTCTTCTATGTTTTGCATGATAAAATGGTTTTATTCTAATTTTCTTTTGTTTTGTATGATAAAATGGTTCTATTCTAATTTTCTTCTATGTTTTGCATCCCTCATAACTGAGAATAGAATTATGAATTGTTATTATATTTTAGTTAATGTACCTTACTTAGCCCTAAATTATTTTTTTTAATAATTTCTAAATTCTTTTCTGTATTATTTTCATTTCGATTATAAATTCTCTCCCATGTTATACTTAATTCTGTTATAAATTATATTCTATGTTATTCTAAATTATATTTTAAATTTTGTCCTATTATGTAATTATGAATTTTCCTAACGTTATCATTCACTCTTCATCCTAAATAGATGGAGGACGGGGAAGATCGAATAATAATTAGTGATTTGGCCTGCGCACTTTGGCCACTAGCATTTCTGAAGAACTCCAGCATATTCGATTTTCGGAATACAACAGTTCAAAATATGTTATGTACTAATCTACACCAACATTCTAGTTCCTTCATTATATTGTCTGGTAATTTAGTTACTAAAACCACTTTAAAACCCATCAACGTATCCAAATCCATTAATTAATACATAAAAAGAAAGAAACATTTTCGAGAATACAAATAGTGTAACTACAGAGAATATCTATTAGGATTTGAATTAAATTTCAATAATTTGAAAAGAGAATGAATATTTCTGAATGCTTTGAATTTAATGAAATTAAATATTTATATTTTGTATCCAGCTGTTAAAAAGATGTTACACGGTATAATCTTATACCTTACTTAAAATATAAGAGATTTCTGGTAAGGTTATTTCTATTTTGATGATTCAAAATTATAATTCCCATCACAATAATATAAAATTATTTAACTCTTTCTTTTTAAAAAAAGCCATCGTGGTAAATATAACATATAATGGAATAAGGTTATATTTTGAAAAAAATTATAATGCTACAAAGTGAAAAGTGATGAGTTGAAAAGAAAGATTTGAAGTCTTTAAAGAAAAAATCTAAAATAAATCACGTTTTTAAAGCCGCCTTATATTATCTATACATAAAATAATTAATAAACAAAAGTGTCGTATAGTTTTAAATTAAAAAAAAATAGTTATAAATGTTAGTGTTAGAAAAAGTTGACGAAGCAATAAAAATGAACTGCAACTAATTATAATTAAAAAGAAGTAATATGATGAATTATATTTAAGAAATCAATTAAAATCAATGTCAGAATATCATATAAAAATAATTAGTTTCATGAAAAATATCTGTTCTTTAGTCGGTGTTATCATTATTTTAATAGGGAAAGAGTGGGATATTTGATAATTTGATGAAAACATGAAGTCGATTTGCCTTCATTAAAACAATGGAAATTATTAATGCAAATAATATTTTTAAATATTCCTAAAAAATTTATGAATTTAGGGGAACTAAATTAATTAAGTATCATTGAAAAGATAATTCTTTAAAAATTTAATTTGGTACTGAAATCATTGTCGAGGAAATATATTTTTGGAAACTATCACTGGAAGAAATTAAAATTATTTTTATTTTTTAATTAATTAAAATTTAAGAAAAATGCTGCTCTGATTTGTTCTTTCTCAATCTTCTAATTATTTTATAGCAAATTTGATAGATCTGAGTTCAATGATATGCCCTGTAAAAGGCCAATACATATACATTTACTTTTATAAGAAGTAGAAGCTAATATTGAAATATAAGAATTTAATAAGAATTGAAATAAACGTAAAACTGATTTGCTTATTTTTAAAAGCGCTTTCACAGTGAAATATTTTGATGATAATTTCAATGAATAAAATGTTTCTGTATAACCATAAATACAAAAAATAACATTTTAAAATAGTTGGTACTATTTATGTAATTATGTATATTGGGTGAAAGAATAACATGATGCTTTGAAAAAAAAAACGAAATTAATGCTATTTTTTTTAATACTATCAAGAAATCCTTGAAAAAGAATTAAAATGGAGCAAAAAGTCAGAATTTTCCGCATGTATCAATTACAAGTTAATTGAAAAGTAAAAATTTCTTTTCATTATTTTTAGTTATAATGTCTCATAAGTTAATTATAGAGAAATTAAATTGAAATTAGAAATGTACAGTTAGAAACGAAACATAAAAAAACTATCCATAATCACACTGATTTAAACCAGCTGCGAAAAAAATATTTTACTTGACAAAACTAATGAGATGAAATTTAATCGCTCTACAGTTAATAAATTTGTGTTCAAAGACTGGTTTTAAAAACTGTATAACATCAAACTCTAAAATAATCTAAATCGATTGTTTAACTAATGCATATGGGGAAATGATATGATTAATCGATTTAATAAAGCAATGGAATGAATTTGATTGAATTTCATTACAACAATGGAAAGTATCATTGTGCATCATATAAAAAAATAAACTTTTTAATATCAAATTTTTTTTTAAAAAAAATGCACCAAAATTAAAGTTATAAAATAGATTTTTTTTAAATTCCAAAATGGTGTTCTGAAATGAAATTCTTTTTAGGTTATACTTTTTTCGAAAATTTTAACGGAAATACATTTAATTTAATTTTTAGTTAATAAATATTTCAATGAAATTTTTTTTAACAAATTGGCTTGGAGTTATAAATTTTTATCTCCCAAAGCAACTGCCAAATTACCATAGGTCCAATAGTTTGTTCTGCAGAACATTAAAGACATTCGTTCGCTTTTATTAGTAGTAAACTTAAGACTAATAACACTGCAATCTGCCTAAGACTAATAACATTGCTGAAATAATATCGCGGCTAGATTTAAGGCTAATAACATTGCAGTCCGACTTATGACTAATAACATTGTTGGAATAATATCGTGATTCCGAGTTCGGAACCGCGTTCAGTAGAGATATTTAGGAAGATCAATTTATTTTACTTTTTTAGGAAATTGATAATTAAAAATTTCCAAATATACAGATTAATCTTGCTTTTGTATGACATGGTGACTCTATAATAACTGATTTAAATATGGATAATCGGAACAGGTTTATTTAACGTAATTTCAATATTCCTGTCCAAAACAGGAACTTAACGAAGTATCCTTTCATTCAAAAATGCACTGATTAAGCCCTTTGTTTCACTTCCTTGTGCGCGAATGCGGCCGTGTGTTGATTTTGGCTCATGATGACAGGCAGATCTGGAGGGGGATGACAGGCTGGGAGAGAGGCCCTCATGCCGGATCTGAGAAGGACGCTTCCCAAACGCGCATGACCCCGACCAGCCTGATAGACACCATGTGTGCGAAACGCCAACTCGAATTTCCAACGAACGACCTTGCGATTTTTCACTTTTTCCTCTCTTGACACGCTCAATTTCCTTCACAGCGAGCAATTATGCAAAGGATCGTCCCTCAGCCGGAGAAATTAAACAGAATTTTTTCAGTTAGCGAGGCTATTTTTCTAATGTTATAAATTATGAAAGACCGCAACACAAATCGACACTCTTACAAAAATTTTTTTCTTAATTACGGACAGAACTTAAAAATAAAGCTTCGCGGCGTCTTAAAAAAAAAAAAAAGATATCTATTAGAAAAAAATGAGGTCTTATAGTCTTATAGGTCTCATAGCCCCTACTTATTTTAGAATATTTAACATCAGTAAGACAAAACTGATGATAAAAATCATTTTCAATTGAACTATTTTCTTAAAATTCGCTGCTTAACTATTTTAAATTGAATTTCTTTTTATCTATCAACTAGCAATCTTTAGCGACAAATTGATTCCCCGGTATTTATGGTTACTAAAATTTGCAAAAATTTTGTATAGTTTGCTCTGAATGGCTTCTTCAGCATTTTCAAGGTGACCAGGTGATAAGAGCTCGGCTTTGGATCCGGAGGATTTCAGGCTCGAGACCCGATTCCATTGAAGAACCGTCATGTAAGTGGGTCTAGTACACGTTAAATCCGTCCGAGCCAAACGTCTTCCCGCTGGTATGGAAGTTCGGAGAGGGAGACACCAGCCCAGCTGTCCTCCTCGTGATCTGTGCGAGGTTCAGAATTATGAGGTGCGTCCTAAAAAAGCCCCAGTGTTGCTTTAAAGCGGGACGTTAATATAATCGAACTGAAATCGGCATTTTTAAGTTTCAAAATTTGATAGGCATATAACATGAATTGTTTTAAAAGTAATACACCGTTCATTTCATTGAGCTATGCATCTCTCTAATTTGTTGTCATCTCATTTAAAATCCAAACTTTGATTTGGGATGAAAGAGTTAAACTTCATCTAATACAAATTCTTTTTCCGTTAAATGGAAACATATTCGTAAAAAAATATAAAAATATAAAATAAAATCGTTTATCATTATAGCTTTGTATGTACTAGGAAACATGTTTCATAATTTGTCTGATATTCCAGTGTATCATTCAATAAAAATTTCTCTGATTCAACAAAAATAAAAATATATCTATAATAAGAAAGAAATTTTAAAGCTATAAGAACGACAACATATTTTTAAACGTCCGATTATGTTACGGAAAAAAGCAAAAATCTTTAAAAATGGATGTACTTTACAAATTTTCGTCATTGCTAACCTTCAGTCAAGGCTTAATTAGCATTAAGCCTTGACTGAAGGCACAATACAATTTTTTAAAAAATGTTATTATAAATCATAATTTTAACAGAAACCTACAGAGTATTGAAAGGCAAGCTGCATTTACATACTTTCATCGCTAATAATTAAAGAAAAATGCGAGATAAAATATTTAATACTACGATGAAAACGATGTATTTGATCACAACAATGAAATATATTATTGAAAAATAAGTTTCAAAATATTTTTAAAAAAGAATTAAAAATAAACCAAAATATGCATAGCTATTAAATTGGTATTTTTGAAAAGATAATTTTATGAATTTTAAAATGGTGAATGGTTATGAATTTTAAATTTATTCAATTACCAGAATATTATCAGCGGTTATGGTGAGAAAACTTTACAACTCTATCTCATTTTTAATGAGTTAAAATTTTTAAAAATCGCTCTGAAGTACCTCCAAAATACCTGACCGGGAATTGTACTTCATTCCAAAGTTTAATTTGAACAATATTTCAACGCAAATCTTAGTTTGATATCGCTTGAGGGCCAAAGATAATTCAATTTTCTCTTACTTAAGAGCTAAAAAGGAACCAGGTAAGAATCTGGGAAATTTCCAAAAGTCCAGTTTTATCCATTTAACTTTCAAGCACAATGGTTTATTTTCTGAACTTATTAAGTCAAGTACTTCATTCATGGTGGTACCGATTTAAACTATTTAATAAAGAAATATATCTTTTGACTTTACAAATATAATTTTTAAAACTTAAAAGTAAACTGTTTGACTTTAAAAAACCCCCATAAATACTTAATGATAAATTAAATAGTTTGGTTAAAGTAGTTCAGAAAATAAACCGCCATACTTGAAAGAGTTAACTCATACGTACATATAACTTCATATAACTCATATCAGTTTATATACACTGATAGGATAGAAAAGGATAGAAAAATATATAAGGATAGAAAAATACATAAATATAATTCAAAAGACTCCAACTATTAAAACTCCAAAATCCTTTAAAGTTCAGAGACGAATACATATATTATGGTTTTGTTAATTATCATGTTATAGTTTTGATAATTATAGAATAGTTTTGGTAGTTATGATAATTACTCTGCTTATATTTTGAACAACATTTGGGCGTATATTTTGAGCCTCTGGAAGCAAAAAACAAAGGTGAATTGGCGGAGAGATGGCTAGAAAATCTATGTAACAGTTAACAACAAAAAAAAATGCACAACATACAATACTTGATAAAGAACGTACTTAAGCCATGACCATTATGACAAGGAATAGCTTTAAAAAAATCACTAGGGGAAAACTCAATTAATGATTTCATTGGCATGCTGTCAGAATGTTTACCAATTTTTTGTGCTGAATTTCTCATGTACTTTAAAACTTGTGTAATTAGTTAATTAAATGTAGTTTTTCCTAAAATAAAATTTAAACGGATAATTATATAAAAATCAGCATTTACTGCACACTTATTTCATTTCTAGATTCCTTTTATAGAATTCCTTTAATTATATTAATATTAATTGATTTCTAAACATTTTCTGATGTACTACTGCTGTGAAATTTTGTACATGAGTATATACTAAATGAAAATGTACTAGAAGAATATTTTTAGAACTTTTTAATTAATTAATCAAGTAATTTAATTAAATGTTGAATCCATATTTATGTTTATTTGGTACTTATTAGTGAATTTTGATATTAAAACTTCATATTTATTACTATAATGAATCATAAATTTAAGTACAGAAAATAGAAAATAATTAAGATAAAAAATTCTATTTCCTAAAAGTGTATTTATCAAAATTTTATTCCTTTTTTATTTGTTTGGATAGTTTTAAACCATGCTTTTTATTTACTCCTTTTTTTTAAATCCTTTGTGATACAGAAGTAAATCTTCTAAAAAAAATGGAAAATTTTATTATGAAAATAATAATAGAATTATTATTCTTTTCTCCAGTAATTATAAATATTTGTGCTGAGCGTTTGATTATTTTCTTGAAACGGAAACTAAGTATTTGGTGAAAATTAACATTTTACAAACCTTTACATAAATCAGTAGATTAAATCTTGTGCATCATTGAAAAGAAGTTGCCTTTGGAAAAACATCATATATTAATCTTCCATTTAGATTCTTTTTAAATGCTGCAAAATGGCGTCTAGAGAGTGAGTGACAATGGAATATAGATATTTTGGTTACCAATTTTATGGGGCCATAAAAAATATTCTTTAATTGTTGTCAATTTTTTTATTGAATCATATTTTCCTGGTGCCTTTTCCCTGGCTACGTCATTGTCGTAGTATCAGTTTTTCTCTTTAACTGTTTTGTTACGATTTCATGTTTTAATAACTTGTCAAATTAATTACCCGTATATTATTAGTTTACTGGTAATTAATCGAATCAATAATATAGAAGAATTTTGATTCAGATTTTGCAAGCCAAATGGAGTCAGTTGGAGTTAATGGTGTCAGTTGTAAAATCCAAAATATTCAAGATTTCGACAAAACTGAAGTAGAATTATGCTAAAACATAATATAATAAATTATATTCCTAAAAACATAATATAGAAAAATATATTTCTGAAATAATGCAGTAAAATATATTTCTGAAAATATAATATAATAAAATGATATAAACATATGTATGATAAAATTGACACTTAATTATGGCAATTATCAATGTTTGCAGAATTTGAATTAACAGCTTGCAATAGATCAATCCATTTATAATACTGATTATTTTTCAGTAGAGTAAACACGACAAAGATGGCTAATCTGAGAAATTTTAAAAGAAAAAAAGAAGTAAAAAAATGATAAAATAAAAGCATTCAAAATTTTCAAATAGCTTAAGGAATGACAAAGTGCTTAAATACTTGCAAAGAATAAAATATTCGGTCAATTATTTCATATGATGGGAAGTGGAAAGGTAAAAATTAATAATCGGAGTATTTTCTGCCTAAAGAAAAAAAGATTTTTAAAATTTTTCCCAACTTTAAAATTGTTATACTAATGCACTTAACTCTTTTTAGAAATATTTCAGATGAACAGCCCTTTCCAGAGTAAAATCAGTAGAAAGATAATTTATTAAATAAAACTACGTCAAAAATATGAATATTTTGGAACTATAAAAAGTTTATAATGAATTTTTAAAAAGTAGATTATGATAAGTCAATCGCCGAATTTTTAAAGACAAAAGTATGGCATCACAAAAATGGTATTAACATCAAAATTTTTTAATTGTAATTGTTTTATCATGATTCGAGTTATTGAATTTTTCTTATAATGTATATAAATAATCAAGCAACATTAATATCCCTTCAAGAATGGGTGTCTTCTTTTTATCTGTTTCAGTATTTTTTATATTTTATGTATGCAAAGTATTCGAACTTCAAGTTTACAGATTTATAGAAAGAAGAATGATACATTTAGATGATTCAGAATCACATAGCAGTGATAGGTGGTATGTGCTCCCTTTGAATGAACGCTGAAGTAGTTTCAGTTGTTCTCACAATGAAGCTTCAAGTCACCTGTTCAGAATCATAGAAGCGAAAGTTGGAAATTCATCGGTTAGAGAAAATAACTTTTCAAATGTCATTGTTTCAGTGTGGTGTACGTCGTTCTTTAGCGCCCAGGAGTTCGGTTACATTTTTGCCTCTTTTGCAAGTGAAAAAGAATTAGTCCATTTAGATACTACTTGATAGCCGTAATAAACCCAACGGAAATGGCCATCTCGAGATTTCCTCGCATACTCTCCAATTAAGGTCTTATCCCCTTCCTTCCCTGGCATAAAATTATGAATCTTGAGGAAGGCCGCAAATGCCTTGCATTGCATTAGTGAACAGTCATTATGAATATAAATCTTAGGAGTGAATTAAATATTTTTACTGACTCTATCGTGCGGATATGCATTTTGAATGCTTTTTTTGTCGACCAAATAAATCCAAAATTTGACACGGAATAGCAGTTGTAATCATAAGAGAATAACCGAATTCCATTGAATTGTTGCTCTTGCATGCATACGAAATTACAGACCGACAGACAGGTCAAGTCTTTGGCAGATTTAGTTTAAATTTGCCAAGAATCTCTAATTTAAATGTTAAAATCTATTTATCAAATTTTATTCGCTCTAACTCTTTGAAATTTTGAGTAATTGAGTTCGCTTGTAATCAAACATCAAGTCAGATAGACATCCTCCAAATGGATTTGGCTCAAAATTTAACAGAAATCTACAATTTTGATTGTTAGTCTATATACCAAATTGTATTTGCCTTCTTCAAATAGTTTTTGAGTTATCGGGCTCAAAAACAAGCAGCCACATATAATATATATATATTTTTCAAACTCAAGGAAATCAAAAACGTAGGGATTCGTTGATACGATAAAGTAAAAATCGCTTTTTTTTAGAGTTTATCTTATATATATATTTTTTTATTCTCAACCTGCGATTTAATATCCGAGTGAGGAGCCACCAATGCAGCACAGAACATTTTGCAGTTTATGTTTCATCCGGCGTTGTAGAGAGTCATCTCATTGTATCTTACTTTTGTTTATTCATCTGATAGTAACTTCATGATATATTTGAGATCCTCGCTCTTTCCCTTTCTTGTATAAGAAATATACAAAGAGAAAATATTGTAATTGTCAAAAAATTCAAATCGATATTTTGACGAATCTCTACGTCTCAGACCTCCCTGATTCTGAAAACACATTTTTGGAACCATGTCAGTCTATCTGTCTAAGAAACGCTTTGAATGTTGAACGAATAAAGGATTTTGAAGTCACTGACGAAATTTGGTGAGTGAACATTGGTAATTGGTAATAAAATTTAAAGCGAATTCCGTTTAAAAGATTTCTTACTGTCCGAGTGCAAGTGAACACTGTAACTTCAAAAGATAAATTAATTAGATGGGTAAAATTTGGTATAGAGTTTTAGCATTTTAAGTATAGATTCTTATCAAATTTTGAATTAAATTATCGAACAGCTAATCGTTTATTGGTTTGTATTTTCGAATGCATGTAAATGCTATAAGCGCAAGGATTTAAATGAATCCAACTTGATCTAAAGATCTGGTTGTTCGTCTAACTTTAGTTCAAATCGGTTGAAAAATGACGTACAAAATTTATATTCAGTTTCCTTTGCAAGCAGTATAAAACTCTCATGTGTGAGACTCTTTAAAATAAGAATCGGGGTACTCCTCAGTCCATGGTCTTACACAAAGTTCACACTTTTTTAAAGGAGGTAGAAATACTACTAATAATACCACTTTTATAAGGGAGAAGGTAATAACTAAACTCAGTGACACGACAGCCCATGTGGGCCAAGGCCTACTGTACCCATATCTGCTTTCTTGACCGAGGGCCCTGGGTTACAAGGCATATATCCCGGTTGGTGGTCAACCTAACGCGGAATCCCCAGTGTTTGGTTCCCAAGCATGCTTCGTCTTAAGTTTATAGATCCACTGAAGAGATGAAAGGCTAAACCGACCTTGCCCAGACCGAGAATCGAGTCGTGGATCTGCGCCTGGAAGTGCAAAGCGCTACCACTACGCCACTGGGCTTCGAGGAGGTAATACCACCTGCAATATGTGAAAAGGCTTCGGAAACACCACTGTTTTTTTTATTATTATTCGTTACAATCTTTAGAAATGAACATCGTTACGACTGTCCTTGTGAACCCAGCACAATGAAACTATCAGCCGCTTCAAATGGAAAATGTGTTTCACTTAGATGTTATGTTTGGCAAACACTGAATTTGGCTTGATCGCAAGCCAGTACAGCTATGTAATACTTATCTCTTTTATTGTACAACAGTCCACTGATATGGCCGAAGTGGGTTCAAGTACTTTTAATGTGTTTTTATTATAGCTTCTTAGTAATGCAAAGAAGCTCTAAAATGCCAAGGCAATCTTCTAGAATAAGCCGAATCCCTTATACCGGAAATATGAGGATTGTGTTACAGACACGCATAAGAACACGTAGATTACTTTTTTTAATTATATAATTTTTAACTAAAATAGGCTTTTATTATTAGTTAATAGGCTTTTATTATTAAAATACTGACTAACATGGTGTTCTCTGAGGGTTTTTTTTCAGTGCGCTCATGTCGTTTCCGTCCCTTTATTATTATGTGATACTAGATCATCTAGACCTATCTAACCCTTCCAAGAACTTTATGAACTTGGTGAGGTACAAAGGTGCGTTGCATCTTTTTAATTGAATTGAGTGTTTGATTTCTGATATCATTTTATTTTATATATACTTTATATGCATCTTGAAATTTTATAATTAAAACCCATGCAATCATGTATTAAAATCGAGAAGGTATATTCTTTTCTTGCATTTTGTTTTATTCATTTTTAAAAATTAGTTACTTTCAAAGTCACATTTCATATACTGACATGCGTGCATTGTAAATTTAATAATTCTTTTACACAGCACGTTTTCAAGGGAAAAATATTTTTCATAAAATATACCTTGATTTAAATCAAAACTATTAAATTAATTGATTTAAATAACAATCGGCTAATTATAAATTAAATCATATTTATTTATTTATTATTTTTCTCGTTAATTTTGATACTATATATTAAACAAATGAATATTTGGAATCTAGACTATTATTCTTATTAAATCTGAAAATATGACATTCATAACTGGCATTTCGTTAAGTCTCTGGTTCGGTTAGGCGGTGTGAATGATTCAATTTAGTATGCTAATGAAAATTGTATTTACTAATTTATTGCACCGTTCTTATATTGTTTTTTTATAATTAATATGAGTAAGTTAAATTAAAATTGTTGCAAAAATTCTGGTACCAAATTCTCCATTTTTAAACATATAAATACAATATTCATTTCATGAACCTTTTTCCGACATGTTAAAACTGTAATCAAAATGTATTAAATTGCAGATATACTACTTGCATTTTGTAAATCTTTCATTACTTCAATTTGCCTCTCAAAGAGGGCAGCACAATAGATTTTCTCGATGGTATATAGGAATCGATTGCAAAGTAATGACGAGTATCCTCGGATATCAAAGACCGGATTTCGGAAAGAGTCCGAATATTTTAATCAGACAATAAAAAGCAAAAAAAATTAAAATCAAAGCAAAATCGATTTTCCTTTTCAAAATATTCATTAATCAGTCGCATAAAATGTTCCTTATACTTGTGTACACCTCTTTATTGGTTATTAGTTATTCAAATGTAACAATGCGTTTATTACATACAAAACGAAATCTTTGACACTTTTCTAAATTACATGTAAATTTATCACTAAATCACATTATTTATTTTTTTAAATCAGTCCACAAAGATAAAGAAAGTTCTGTTTTTGAAGTTCATAAAATTGTATTTTATCAATAAACTGTTTTGTATCTAACAGTTAAATCTTCAACTTCGAATTAAATGTTACACAACAGAGGATTATAAAAGAAGTTGAATGCGATCTGTCTGTAACTTAATTTCTGTATAAAATATTTGAAACTAAAATGTATGGCAAGAAAGTTATTTCATTTGAAATATTTAATATATTATCTGAAATTATTTCTAGCCTCTCTGAAATAAGCCAGAATTCATATTTGGAACTCCGGAATATACAATGCTTTATTTAGAAGATCAAAAGTGGTTGTAAATTTATAAAATAATTTATATTGCTTTATATAATTTTTTCAAATTATGTCGTCATTAAGATTTATGAATTCGTCTTTTTTTACGCTTATTTTGTTATCATGAATGAGTGAATTTTTCTAATTTCATGTGCATTATTTATTGAGTTACTTTCACTGATTTATTTAAAGCGAATGTAACTTTTTAAAATGCTGCATTTCATGCGTCAGTATAAATAATTAGCACAATGAAATATAAAACAAGATCGTAAAATATTTAATATTTTTTCTGTAAAATAATTTAAAAATCTTATTTCATCAAGCTGTTGAATTATAAAGGCTGAATTAGTGATTGTATTTACTTGACAAAAAAAACAAAAAAAACAGAAGAAATACATTATTTTTTTCTTAAACAAAATAAAATCAGCATTTTCTATTAATTAATAAAACTTTGAGATTATTTACAAATAATTTTCAAAATTAGAATCAGCAAATTAAATAAAAGAGATTTTTTTTAAATATTTTAATAGATAAAATTGGCTACTTAAAATACTTAATACTTAGAGTACTTAAAATGTTTATGACTTTATGACAATAATAATAATACAATGCTTTCCAGAAAGCAAACAAGATGCCTGGATTACGTGTATGAAAGCATTCTTGAATTAATGGTTTAACAATTAATTCACTGGTTTAAAAAAACTTAATTTTATCGAAATCACAAATGCATTTTCTTTTTATATATTGATATTATTTTTTAAAAAATGCGAAAAAAATATAAACAATATTACGTATTATTGAATTAATTATATTAGAAATTGTTACACTAAAATAATAAATTAAATTTGAAATGGCATACCAGAAATTTAAGTCCAAATGAGCACGATCATGCAATCGAACTCCAACTCTCCTTTTTTCAAGATTACTATTGTAAAATTATACTAAAGAATATGTGATTTTACCTTTGAAAAATCGAAACAACTGCATTTTTAGTATTACAGAGAATTCAACAGGCAATTTTAGAAAATATAGGGATATAAATTTTCTATTATTTTATGAAGAACTACAACACATGCATTCTTTAGTTGGCACCAGAGGGCGTAACTAAACCTGATCTGAAAGTTGTTTCAAAAATAAATAATAGATGGCAGCAGGAAATGAAATTCTATGCAACTTTCGCATTCTGTTATAGAAAAAAAAAGGGGGGGAGTGAGTTTTTAATTTTTTCTTTCTCAGAAATAGAATTAGACAATAGCATTAGACAGAAGTATTCTAAATTTCTAAAATTCCTTAAATAATCACTTCGGTTTATTTTTTAAATTTTAACATCAAGCTTGATATTCCTTTTAAAACAACATTGAAATATTTCTCGATTGCAATTGTAACTGAAGCTTAAAATTAATTACATTGTTTTAGATCAAATAAATATTAATTATAATTTTTGTCAAAGTTTAATTAGAATTTTAAACATTATATTGGGTACTGTATACGTTCAAACTCGTCATTTTTTTCTATTATAAAGAGCGTATAAAACCTTTAATGCAGATTTATTGTTATATTCATTCAACTGTCAAAATAACTATATTTTAATTCATCATATTATATTCAAGGGAAATATTGATTGAAGACAAAACCATAATACATTTTGGTGAGTAAAATAAAGTCTTAAACTTGAAAATAAAATTCTCAGAAAAAGAGAATGAAATATTTCTTCTGTTTTTAATAATTAAATAAATTAATAAGCACTTTTTATTTTTCAAAAAACGTATGCTAACATTATTTATTTAACTGTTAGAAAATTTCAATATTTTTTTTATCGACTCATGAAGGGTGGAAAAGTGAACGAAAAACACATAATTACATTCAATTTAACATTTTTATTCTTATTTGCATTTATCCAACGGGCACTTTTTAATAGGAGATATTTCTAAAGCTCCAAATAAGATTGTTTGCAAGATATAGAAAGAATTTTTAAAAAAGAGAAGAACGAATTACACATTTCATCTTCCAATGATCCAGTATGTAAGTATTCGTTCAAACTCCCGAAAATAGATTAATAAAACAAATCTTTATAAAAGAGATTAACTTCGTGAACACAATTACAGAAAAACGATGAGACAAATCAACGATGAAAAGTTCTTTTTTTCAACTGTAAAATTATTTCCGCTGCTTGGCAGGTAAATATTTTTATTTTCTCGTATATATAAAGAGAAGTATTGCAATCGATTGTCAAAAAATTCGAATTCGAGAGTTTTTGACAAATCTCCACGTTTCAAAGTATCATGAGACTGAAAGACATTTTTCAGTCAAAAGTATCATGAGTCTGTCTGTAAAGACATTTTTCAGGGTTTGTCTGTTTTTAATAATAATAACTCAAAATAGTTTTGAGCTAAGAGAAAAAAATTTCATATGTGGTCTTGGCACCAAATTTGTAGATTTTTATCAAATTTTGTAAAAAAAATTCATTCAATGGTAGTTAATTTATCCGTCTTTTTCAATATATGAGAGCACAATAACTTCAAAACTTAAAGAGCTAGATTATTAAAAATCTTTTATGTAGTTTTAGATTATATAGTGCGAATTAATATAAATTTTGAGCCGAAGAGTTGACAGTCTACCAGTCTATGCATTCGAAATGACTCAAAAACGCAACATCGTAGAGAAATGAAATTTGGTATCTAAACATTATTATTAAAATTGTGTTTTTCTGTCAGCTTTAAATTTCCATCTGCTTAAGAAAAAGTGTCAAAATGTATACAGCATTTTCTTTACTGTATTGAGAATCCAAAATGTTCAGGAGTGGACTCTGAAAATAAAAATCCGGGTACTCATGGCGTTCATGGCCTTGTCTAAGCCTTCATAACCTTTTATACAAGGAAGAGGGATGATAACAGCTTTATTAAAGAGTAGGCAGGAAAATTTTGGCGAGTCACCTCCCACTGGCTTTTGGGAATAACGAGAAAGAATAGTTTAAATTTAATCATCCATTTATTAAGTTTTTTACAAAAATCTTGAAGAAAAAAAAAACTGCTTCTCTTTAATACAGAATGAATAATTTCTAGTTTTCTTCAGAATGAAAAGAAAATCTGTTAAATCCATAGTAAGTTACTTTGCATTAAAGAAACGTTCGGTTTGAGAAAAATTTGACAACCTCTCATAATTGCAATTTTTTCTTTCTTTTTCAGCTCTGCATCATTTGCACATTAGAAAGGAAAATTAAATAGAGCATTAAAATTTTTAATGATGAAAAAATAAACAAATTTCGTAAGAAATATTTAATTGGAAAATTTGAAGAAAATATATTAACGAGTTAAGTGCTTTCAACCTATTTACACATCAATCCAAATCTTCATTTTGGTATGGTCGATTTCTAATTTTTTTATCTAATAAAAATGAAATTTTATTCGCTTTGTTATAATTTTTCACAAAATTTACTGTACAACCATTTGTATTGCGTTCAATGTAAATATACATCATCGTCTGACTTTAAAAAGAGAGACTTGAGGGACTTTAAAAAATAAATTCCGCAGTTAACTGGTTACTATTTGGATGGCTTTGTAATTTATTTCGCCTTAAACTTTAATTGGGAGAAACTGTCTGAAGCAATTTTGTCAGCAATCGGCAACAATTTTCATCATTTTCAAAATGCATCAGCAATTTTGTAGCCCTCAAATATAAACCAACTTGATAACTGACAATCCTTTATATGTATATAAAGACAGTCGATTCACGTGATAAATATATTGTTCGTTTCAGTATCACGAGACTATCACTTTTCGACGATTCTACCTCGCTAAGGTAAGACATGTTAGGATAAGTCAATTCTGGTATTTTATTGTGAATTAGTATCTTTTTTCGATAATGTTACGGGGGGTTATCCGTAGTTTTTACACTACCCAAGTCCATGAATAATCCAAATTTCCCTTATTGTTAAATGTTAACATCCCCTCCTTTCATATCTCCTCTCACCCCTATTTTGACTAAATAAACATATCCTGATGCATGGGCAAAAGCACGGAGGATTTTGGAGCCCGAGAATAAACAATAACTAAGCATGCCACCTTATGTTGGGTTGTGATAATAATTTCGTTTCAATTCCTGTAAGATGCATAAAGGATTTCAGAATTTAATTTAATATTTCAAAATATGTTTTGGGGCACATTTGATGTAAGCGGCACGGATTTAATAGAATAAATAAAGTGACCTCATAATGAAACATGAAAAATATACAATTAAATTATTACTAACAAACAAATAACAATAACCAAATTATTTTGAGCAGATAAAAAATAAAGCTGAATTGTTCGTCACGCAAAAATGTTACTGACTGAATCAATAAAATTGGACCAATCAATGATAAAGGTATAGAATGCATTACTCTGAAGCAGATTGGTCAGAATCGAAACTTCTTTTCGTTAGAAGGGTAACAAATCATGTTACTTATTTCAGTTAATTTCTGCAAAGTTCAGTGTATTTCAGATAAGCTGAATTGGAATGTCAATAGACGCTGAAAATCGGTATATTATGTACTTAAATGCGAAGTGTAAAAAGTTTCTAAGGGACAAAAGTTCTGTATATAAAATTAACTATTCTGTCCTTAGTGTTTATCAGAGACATGTAAGAAGTACGCATTATTGGGAAATGTTATCGTTCATTTGAATCAAGGGGAAAGGCAGTATGCACTGGGCCATACTGCCAATCGAAATCAAAATTTGCTGTAAAGCATCGAATGTTTGCCTGTATATCCCTGATTTAGCACCTAGTGATTAACTTATATTTCTTCACATCTATAAATATTTCTCAGGAATAAGATTTTTTTTTTAAGATGATGAAGTCAAGAGGCTGCCAAGAAGTGACTAAGCAAGCAGGGGCATTCCGAAGTTTGATTAATACTTCTATCGATTTGGTGAATATATGGGAAAGTCATGCGTTGGGATTCTCTAACATCCCTTTAGTATTTTATGCCAGTTGCTACTTTATAATTTTTTTAATTCGCATTGTAGTCTCTTTTTTCAAACAAATTCTTCTCAGCTATATTCTTGTCAAAATATAAGCATGGTGCAGGATTTAGAACAGATTAGAGAACTTATGAATATTTCTTTTTACATGTTTTAACACACTTTGTGACATTTTTTTAAATTTATTTTCCTTCTGTGATGGGTAAATATCATTCAATAGAGATGAACTGATCTTGGTATGATGCAAGTATTCATTTCATAAATTCTTACTGATAACAAGAATTTGAAGATTTTGCTCTTATTAATATTGAGTAGGTTTCTTTATAAAGCTATATTTCAATCTTTTATTGTAAATTTTATGTTAATTAAAAACTAGATTAGGCTTCAAAAAGAAGAAATTATGAAACATTTTGTAATTTGTACATTTTTAACTCTTTTTCTATAATATAAATCGATGCATAAAAATGCATTATGCTTCTTTAACCTTGACGCTTTATTTTCCTACCAGTATTGTACTAATTTTTTTTTAAATTGAAATCAGTTAACAAGAAATGTCTAAACTATTTTAAAATTATGAAACATATTAGGTGCTACACCCAAAAGATTTTGATGACGGAAGATTTCATGTAGTATTTTTTAAATATTTTATGAGATTCACTAAGAAGATTATTAGATTGATAGAACTTTGATTCCGTTTGAGATTACAGCTTAAACTTTGGGTCAGATGACAGATAATGTAAAGTTTCTAAAATAGAAAGTATTACATATTTTTCAAAATTTGAAATTTAAAAATACTTTACTAAAAGATCCAATAGCTAAGTTATGCATAGAAATTTTTATTTAAATTTTTCGCATTCGCAATTCGCTAAAACTTATTCAAGAAAGGTTTTTGAATTATAAATGCATATAATAGACTCCTTCTTGAACATTAGCATAAACAAATGTTTTAAAAAAATCTTTACAAATATAGCAGTTTTCTGTTTAGATAAGTTATATGGAGGAAACAGAGCAGATATTATGAAAAAGTGCCTCATCCGTTTACGATTTAGTCTAAAGTTTTATATGCTCACCGATCTTATAGTAAAAAACAAATGTCAAATTTTATCCATCTAGTCATCCACCTAGTAATTATGCTTAGACATGCATACGCATTCTAATAAAAAAATTTAAAAAATCGCTTTCATTAGCTTACTGGCAGCCTTTGAAGACTAGTTAGTTCATTAGAATTAAATATTGCTAAACATTTTAATTAAATATTTTGCACAAATTGGTCTCAATACATTTCGCAGCAAAATGTTTCTTAATTCAAATTTTGATAGATATATTTCATACTATTTTAAAACTTTCACAACATTATGTATATTCAGCATATAAATCCCTAATTTCAGTCTGTATCTATATGTATCCAGTTATATCGAAAGAAAGAGGAACCATATTTATAAATGGATGTACTTTAAAACTTTACACCATTGCTTGATTCTAAAATTAATCCCTAATTGTAGATGCAGCAAAATGAAAAAAATTATTATTATTATTATTCTTGTAAGCATACCTTATACTGAAACCTACTCAGCAAAATCCCCATATCAAGATCATCAACAAAAGGGAAAAAGTCTTGGTAAAATATCAATCGTTACAATGAAAACGATTTGAGTTACTTCAATAATGTAATAAATTGTTGTAGAATATGCTTAAAACTTTTTTTAAATAGTGCCAAAAAAACTGGCATTTTTTAAAAGAATTTTTTGAATTTTAAGATTGTGTAAAAATTCTCTTTGTGCTGTAATATGCTCGGAAATTATGGTGAAATAATGTCAAAATAAATTACGATAAATTTTTAATTCATTAAAACATTAAAAATAGGCCCCGAAGGTGTAATTTCTTGAAATATCAAAAGTTTCGTATCTTACAAAAAAATTTTAGAGCGAGCTCCTTGACCGATGGCGAGACTAAGAAGCAAACAAGAAAGGAGCATTGGCTCAGTTCTAATTTCCCTTTACGTAAAGGTTCATCTTGAAAATCTTTATCAAAAATGATGTCCTTTATTTATTTTAAACACTTCATGTCTGCAAGATCTACCGTGTTTCTGAAGCTGGTAGACATTGAATTTGACATTTTAAACTAAAACATACACCGCTACGTGATTTGGAAGTTTAGAAAATGGGGTGCGGAAATAGGTGTAATCACTCTCACCTAAAATTCGAAAGTACGAGGTAAGACAAGAAATAACATACTTTTTTAGTAGGATATTAATATAGCTCAATTACCTTTGCAAATTTATGAATTTACAGGATGTCCCGTAATTGCACATACGAATAATTGTAATTATGAATTGTATGACATCATAAAAGAATTACAATTGAAATTAACAAATAAATATATAGAATCTTGTTAAATATAAGAAGTTGGGTGGCTAACTGAATATTATAATTTTTTATTTTATTAAAAAATGATATTTATTTAATAATTTTTTTTTCTTTAAAATCATATATTTTTATGCTAAAACTATACTTTTTTTCAAAAATATAAGCTCAATTAGAGTTTGTAAATAAATCTACTTTCCAATTAATAGTCTTCATTTTTCAGTAGAACAACATATGGCCTTATTACAGATATATGTCATCTGCATGAAATAGTTTTTCAGCATGAAGATCTTTGCTTATCTTTGCGAATACTATAAATAGTGATATTACATAAATTTATAGATAGAATGTATCGTAACAAACATTCAAGAGATGTTTGTGGGAAAAGAATTGTTCTTCTACAAATAAACTGGAGCAATTCCTAATTTCTATTGCTATCTGTAAGTATCTTGATGGAACCAAAATCAGATAGAAACTTATCTTTTTCAAAAGGGTAAATAACTGATAATACTGATAAAGAAATCCAAATACAAAATGATTTTCATACATACTAATAGCATCAAACATCCCACTGAATTGAACCATTTAACATATTAAATGCAATATTAAATTTCAACGTTTGGTTTATCTTTTGAATATGGATGAAATAACACAAACCACTAGACAGTAAATCATCGACAAATTTTGATTACCTTTATTTAAGGCAGAGATTTATTCTTATTTACCTTCATTAACTTTATATTTATTTAAGGTAGAGATTACTGAAACCAAGTTGAATTTAGAATAGAGTGCTGGGTTTGCAAGAAAGGGGCCATCATATATAATTTTAATCAATTTTGTGATATTAAAAATTAAAGATAATTACACAAACTACCTTGATTAAGATATTACATCAAATTTTAATAAAAAAATTGGAATGAGGTTCAAACAATAATTTTTGAATCAAACATGAATCACAGTTGGAAAAAGTTCAAGAAATCTTGATTTATGATATCATAAAAAAAATCCGATTTTTCAAAGATTTTAAAACTGTAAGAATTCCAAAAAGTTAAATATTTTTTTTTATTGGAGCTTGTATTGTGTAGATAATATGGACTTGACTTCAAAATTTATAGACTTAATGTAGAGCCGGATTCATTGTAGGAGTGAGCATTGTAGACGCACGTAGGACATGCGTTTCGGTCCCCCTCCCTCCCCCCTTTCTTCTCAAACCTCCAAAATCAGATATTTTTAATTGAATTTAAATTTAATTGTGATAAATTCAGTATGTAGATAGTCTACAAAAAGATAGATACATGTAATATATTTATCTTTACAAAAAGATAGATACATGTATGTAGATAGATACAAAAAATCTATGTAGATCTATGTATTTAAATCTAAAAATCTATGTTTTCAAATCTATGTAGATAGTTTTTAAGTAAAGCATTTTTCAACAATCTAAAATATCAAAACATTTAATTGCATATGACCTTAAGACAGCTAGTTTCTGCATCGAATGTAAGAAAAGAATATCTACTTTGTAATAAAAGAGTAAACAAAAAGTATCGGTCACAAAATAGTAAAAAGAAAATAAAATTACAAAAATTATTTAAATATTCTATTCCAATAGTTAGTCGCATTAATCTGCAAACCTTTTTTAAAAACATTTAAAAATAATCCAAGAATAATGCGCTGAAATTTAAACTATGTTTGATATGAAATTTAATATGTTTAAATACTTGATGTAAAGTCAATACGTAGAATTGGATAATTTTGAAAATGCTAAAAAGAAGTACATAGATTTCGTGACCCCAAGCAACAATTGCTTACTTTGTCTGACTGGTGACCTAGGTCTAATTTGATGCAATGAAAGAAAATTATTCATTTAAATTTTAGATTCTTCCAAAAATATTCTCTAAATTATTGATCCTTTCTGAAAAGAATATCAATAGAACTGTAGATAATCGTGTTTCCTAAAAATATCAATTGTTACGGAAGAATTAAAAAGAATCTGATTTTTTTCACATTTCCCTTTTTTTCTTTTCTCTTCTTTTGCCAGACAACAATAAAAGTAATTAATAAAGTGTGAATTATAAAGAACGAGAAAATAAAAGTGAGACTGTGTTTCTAATGGCAATATTCCCTTTGGAAAATTTAGATACATGCCAAGAGAAAGCGGGTATAAAACGGTGAGGGGCTTAGTAACTTGAATGAAACAAAATCTGTAAAAGAAGTAACATCAAGTTTTTGATTTTTCAGCTTCCTTTTCATTTCTGTCTCTATAGAAGCTATAAGTATGTGTAAAAGGATAAATACAATGGAAAAGAATATGGAAGCGAGTGTATGCCACAAAATATAGATTTTCAATGAAGCAATAATTTTCTTAAACTTTGCTGATTAATTGGGACCCAGCCAGTTCTTTGCATGTTAGATGTACTTGATGCATGAACTAGAAGAATGTGCATGATTATTTTGTCGACGAATATTGGATTATTAAATGTCAATCCTGTTAAGAGAAATCTGCGAAACGACGCCATTTCTTTAGTTACTTAGCATCATTATTATTTTTTATTCCTATAGTTTTCAACCATATTTCTTCTACTATATTCAGCCATCTTGTTAGCGAAAGCTTTACTACTTCGAATAATGCCACTAGAACTACAGCCCCCCACTTTTATGTGGGAAAACCTAATGCTCTCTTTAAAGTAATTTATATTCAAGCATCATTCACTCGTAATTTGTTAGTTTTAATATTAAAAATCAATAACCGGCATTTAGGATGGGATAAACCTTCAAAAGGATACAATATGCAGGAAGGAAAGATAAAGATGAAGAAACTTCATCAAACTGCAGCGCTTCAGTAATGAAATTTCAGCTGGAGCAACTTGGTAAATTTCTATTATTATAACAATAGATAAGAATGTCTGGATGCCTGCTGGAGCTCTACAGGCCATACCAAATGGCCTAGACTCACCAAATTGAACACAAATTTATTGAGGAAAGTGGGAATGTGTATCTGAGAATTGTTTTTGATGGGAAATTCTAATTAGAATTGTAAAGAATTAAAAATGAAACGAGATTTTATCATTTTTTCCAATTTTATTTTCATTTGTTATATTGTTTCAATTTTCTTTTGTTCATAATTTTCGATGATATGATATAAAATGGGTTTTTTTTATGACTCTTTAAAATTCAAAAAATTTATCTTTTTAACAATACAAATTTAACTGTCCCCAAAAAAAAATTTCAAAAAAAATTTTTTTTATGAATTTATAAATACTTTCATTGTTTCAATATAATACAAACTTTTTTCAACGTTTCATCAAATATTTCATCCTGTGATTTTCTGTTTTGTTTATTATCAGTGCAGTTTGTATAGGAAAACGAAATGTTTAGTTCTCGCACCAAGATTCAATTTGAAGATATATAATACGAACATATAAGTTTTTAAGTTAAGTTTAACTACATATTACTTGAATGCAATAGAAAAGAAAGTTCATGTGCACAATAAATATAACAGGTTTAAAATTATTAAAATAACATGGTTTGAATGTCTTTGATGATTTAAATTTAATGAATTTGATGATTTAAAATACTTTTTAGAATGAAATTAAGATCGAAACGTAAACGAATTCGGTGATTTAAAATAGTTTTTTTTTTCGTGCGAATAAAGATTGAAATATAGATTTTTCAGAAGCTAAAATTTGAAAAATTAATTTTAATACTAGAGGTTCTAAGAGATAAGACAAATTTCGTGAGCTCACCTTTTCACTCTCGAAAACTTCAACACCAAAATTTTTTTAATGATTTTAATTCTTTACTTTGAAACCGTTTATGAAGCAAATTCAGATGAACTAAATAAACATTTAATTACTTGCTCCTTTCGATAGAGTTGGTTCAGTTTTTCGCATCGAAAAAAAAATAAAGATTTAAGGAAAATTTAAAGAAAGAATTTTTAAAATTAGAACAGTCTCTAAATATTACGTAATTATAGAATCTGAGAATCTGACAATTTTTAAATTCTGGTGTAATGCATTTTTTTAGACATTTTTTTTAAGGAAAATGATATTGAACTAAAAAGTATTCCAGCAATTAAATGGTACTTGATATTTATTTGTTCCAGCACTCGGTTTTGCAAATTAAGGCATAAAAAAACTCCAATTAAATTACTTTTGTTTTGAAATAAAAGCGTTTTAATATTAAAAAGAAATTAAAATGAAATCTGCGATCGCAAATTTCAAGTTATCATGTGAGAACATTATTATTTTTTAAATCCTTATTTGTCTTAATTAATTTAAGTCATTAACCAGTTTAAACCGGTTTGAAACAATCAAGAGACTTCTCTATCGGTTTCTATCCCTATCTATATATATATATATAATGATAATTTTTTTTAACTTTCATTTTTAATTTTTCTAGCTGGCAAACAAAGTTTTAGAGCTCGACCGATTTTGAGATGAAATAACAGCTAAGATGCTATAGTTCTACGTCAACTTTTTAAAAACGTATCTGCTGTCAAAGAAACATACGCAATAACAAAGCAATGCTGGTTAAAGTAGGTCAACCTTATAAAAACTTATCTGCTTTCAAAGAAGCATACATAATAATAATAATGCAATACCAGTAAAAGCAGGTCAACATTTAAAAAATGCATCTGCTTTCAAAGAAGCATACGTAATAATAATACAATACTGGTAAAATCAAGTCAACCTTTTTAAAATGCATCTGCTTTCAAAGAAGCATACATAATAATAATACAATTCTGGTAAAGCAGGTAAAAAAATATGTGCGATTAAAAGATGATGATGAAAATTGGCATTAATGCTTTATTCATTGCCTGCACGATTTCGAGCTTCAATGTTCATTGCCTACGAGATTTCGAGCTTCAAAACCCACTAACCAAAACAATGATAATATCCAGAACTCACAGTTCCAGTTCTCACATGATAATATCCAGAAACTATTCCAAATATGTATCGAAATTTCGGAGGCCGTAATGCTGTGGGGTCCATAAATAGGCCCAGCATAGGTATAGGACCCTATAGGTATTTGCTTTGTCTGCTTAGCTAGTTAACTGTTTCTACCTCTTCGGAAAATGGTATCTAAGTTGTCATATATATATATATATATATATATATATATGATAAACAATGATAAACAATTATTATATAAATAATAATTGTCATTGAATAAACTTGCTATAAAGCAAAATTTTGTACTTTTTACATGACGGGTATACTCGTCAAAAACGGTTAACTGGTTAATAATTAAACTTAGATGCTAATTTGAAATATACGATTCAATTCCGGGACAAATAATCAACGATAAGACCTGTTCTGATAAATCTGGAATGCCTCATCCTGTTAATTTTGTCCAATTTCATGATTTTATTGAGCCAATTGAGGCAAGGGGAAAGAGAGAGCAGCATATTGTTGCTGTGGCCACTGGCGGTACGCAGTGCGATTCTGGATCGGCGATATGTTTTCCTTGTCTAAAAACAGCCTTTTTCGCTAATAAATCGCGACGGCTGCGTGCAGACGTATTTTACGATGTTTTTGCGACGAACAATCTGTTCTTGAGTTCGGGGCTTGTGGGTGGTCTCCGGAGACGATGGTCCTCAGTTTTTGGACAAGCGTTTGTTTATTTTAGCGCCGCTGATGGACTGCGGGCTTTACTTCCCGGCAGCTGGGCTTCACCCGCTTTTATTACCTTCTCTCTGGAGGTCTTGAGTAAATATTATTTACACATTTCCTATCATGTACGGACCAGATCTTTTTTCGAAGAACTTCTGCAGGCGTGTATCCCTTCCCTAATGAGATTTATCGTAAAGTTCAATTTATATATATACATATATATATTCACAGGCGCAGAGCTGTGAAGATATCTTTGTTGTGGTGAAGTTTTATGAGCGAACCGGAAACTCTGTTTAGTTTCTAAATACCTGGGGTTTTTCTCTCGCATGTTATAATTTGTTAACAACTGCTGGAGAACTTCGGTCATATCGTTACTGATTTCCCTACATATAGTTTTTGTTGTTATGTTTTATATTTTAAGGATTGTAGTACATTTTACTATTTTTTTATGCGGGATAATTATCATAATGGCCTATTTAGGGGAAATATTTAGGCCTATTTAGGGATCATAATTATGCGGAATAATTATAATCAGCTCTGATTCAGATAATTAGGTAAATGAATAAAAATTATTTCCAATAAAATTGGAACAATTCAAGAGTTATTATTATTCAATTATTAATTCAAGAGTTAAAAGACAATATCTACATTTTTAATACTTACATGTATATAATGTAATAACATATTTTTAAACAGTATCCTGGCCGAAGAGGGGGAAGACACACTGAAATTTTAATTCCATCCCGAGAGGCATATTTTATGCACAAGAAGCAACAAGATACATCAGTCCACGACACAAGACAAGAGCGAAAGAGGGTGAAATATTTTCCACCAGTGAATTAATACTATGAGATTCTGATAGGGGTTTCTTTGATACATATCGTAGGGAGGGAATCTTAGGTATCTTTTAAAAGAATTTGCTTAGTATGACAGATTTTTATACTTCATTCGAAGCTTGGGAACTTGCTGTTGAAAGCAGATTTACAAAACTCGCGAAGGATTAATTAAATAAAAAAAAGGTGGAATTGGATGAAGAAATAAAGAGACCATTTTAGAGTGAATTTAATATGAGTTAAATTAAGATAAAAATTAGGAAATTAATTAAGCTTAAATTCGATTATAAAACAGCATTTCATATATAAATTTAAAATAATTAGAAAAAAATCAAGAACCAGTCTCCCAACTTCAATTATTGATCCGATTTCACCAATTTTTATTTTATAGGAATTCTTTATATAGGCCATTAATGGCCACTTGTTCCCCACCATCCCCCAATTTCGAGAAATATCTTATCGCTGAATTTTGAGATTTTTGTCAAAATTTGATAAAAATCTGCAAATTTGATGTAAAGAGCATATACCAAATTTCTACAGTATAGATCAAAGTGTTTTTGAATTATCTCTGTCACGAATACACAAACAAACGGACATTTTCCAAAAATGTGTTTTTCGAAGTCGGGGAGGCCTAAAATGTTATTCGAGATTCGAATTTTTTGACGATCACTATACGCTTTCTAAACTACGTATATGAGAAAGTAAAAGCTGACAATATAAAGAAATCTATTGAGATTGGAGTAATAATAACTGAGTTCACTTCAGAAAACAAATTTTAGATATACATTATTGTTATTACGAGTAAATTAAAGTGATGAGAAATTATTTCATTGTCCGTTTGCCTTTTTATCCCCAGATGGTAATTATGAAATTTTCATCTAATTTGCGACAAGCTGATAAGCGAATAGGAAACATTGTTAATCAACAAGTAATGTTTGTAATTGTTAATTAGCTAACTAACTGCATTTCATTAGTTCGTTTCATGGACGATATTTTATCTGAATATAATCAGTGATAAGACTTTATTTTAAAGATGACTACGAATTAAAAATCAAAAATCACATAGCTTATAATTCATTACCATCAGACAGTGTGACCTAATTTTTAAAATGGTCACTTAACTACGTAAAATGTTCAATTCAATAAAAACACATAGTTCTGTAAAATATGAGAAGTGGGGGTGGGATATTGAATTGGAAAGATAAATTTATTTCCTTAAATGAAAACTGGCGAAAAGCATTCGTGCAGTCTAATTTTAGAGCCAAAATGGTGCAAAAAAAATATATATTCGTTTAATAGATCTCCAAAGATGTGGGAGTATATTATAATTGAACGTCTGTTCAAACAAAAATAGAAAAATAATTACTTCTCTAAATATGATCCATAATTATTTATTAACATAAAGAATTTCTGGAATGTAATTATTTTTCAATAGGAGAATATATTTCAATAAATTCCATTAAAAATACAACACATTTTAACTGCCCACGTATTAATGAAATAATTACTGAATTTCAAAGACATTCAAAGACCTACGCCATAATATTTTCTTAAGGAAACTCCATAAGATCAGACTTGGAATTAATTCCAGCAGAATCCCCCCCCCACGCCCCTTCTTCATCAACATTAAAAAAAAAAACTTTAAAAAAATAGAAAAGAAAAAAAAATGTAAGAAAAACGAAGATATTTTTTCCCCAAAAAAGCGAAAGAAAATTAGCTAAGTTTATTATTATTATTTTTGCAATGAAATGAAAGAAATTTTTTACTCATTTGGATTGATGAATAAAAGGAAAAAAAAAAAAGACACAGAAAACATACAGACAGAAAAAAAAGACAGAAAAAGGAAGCAACCCGAGGCTTTAAAAAACTTTGCTTTTTTTAGTCTCAAATATAATTTAAAAAATAATTGAGAAAGTTTCAAAACCGTTGAAACACAAACACAAACTTGAAGCTCACCCTAGACAGAAAAATATTTATTTGGACAGAAACATTTCAACAAATGCAGTTTAATTTTTCCATTAAATATATATTAATGAGATTTTCAATAGTTTTCTATAATTTTTTTCATTTAAACAAATTAATTAGAAATATATATTTTTATTAGAGTAATCACCGAATTCTTAAAATTTCCCATTTTAAATTCCTTAAAAATGGTTCTTATCATTGAATTATTTCAATTCGAAAATAATGATTTTTATAAAATTTTCATATTGAAATATTCAATTAACGAAAAAAATAATTACAAAAAAAAACTAATATATTTTGGATTATGTAAAATTGATCAAATTTGGTGAATAGCAGTTTAGAAAAATCGTATATCACCATCATAATATTACCTTGTATGAAAAAATAGATAAATTTAGAAAGCATTTTTTTTTCGATTATATTAATTTGAAAAAATTATAGTTTCTTTAATACAGAATTGTTTTATTCTTCTAAATCTTAATTTCATCCAGAGACGCAGTCGGTACTGCTATATTTTTTAACAGATTTTTGTTATTGATTCTTTATTGGATTCATTTATAAGTTTATTATTCTGTTGCATTTGCTGCCCTTAACATAGATTGGTTTTGCACATGTTGCACATTTTTAAAAATCAAACTTTTCAGTTTTAACATTCTTTAAAGCCTTACATGGTGGTCAGTGATATCGCATATTGTTGTATCTTTAATGGGATATCAATAATGTTTTTGGTTACAATTTGTGTGTGTGTGTGTGTGTGTGTTTTGTATGCAAAGGATAAATTATATACAAGATTACACAATTTTTAAAAGAACTATTCTTTTTAAATTATATTCATTATTATATTATTTAATGAATGAAGAAAATCATTACTCAGTTTTATAGTTTGATATTTATCAGAATTTTTTTTTTCAGAAATGTAGCAGTAAGTTTGTAGTTACTGCTTCCTTGCAATTTCACTAACAATGGAAGGTGCATCAATCTTTTTTTTATTTTTTTATTGACAAAAGCAAACCCATAAAGCAAACTTATTACTGAAGCAGTAACAATAAATACCAAAAGATACTTAAATAATTTCTTGTTTTGTGATATTTTTTAATAAAATCAACTTGATTGTTTTTATAAACAATCTAAAGATTTAACAATTTAGAGTTAAAACATCGCACAGTTTCATACATCAAATTATTGATTGAAATATTGTGATTATGTAAATCTTTGAAATATTTTAGTCCATCTTTCTTCAAGAATCAATTTCCCATTAAAAGACGAATGAAAAAGAAAAGAAATTATTTTGGACTCCCAAGTAAATTTTCTAATCCACCATTACAATTGTTTTCCAAACTGGAATGGAAATCCTTTGCATTAGATCATATGCCATTTATAAAATACAGATGATGCATACAAGTCAGTTAATTAACTAAATTCTAATTGAAATTTCGAAAAACTGTTACGATGTCGATTTTCCAGCCCACCAAAATGCATTTGTGCTAAATTTGGTTCTAGTTTTGTGCTATGCTTGAAGACACACACATACACATTTGCCTTTTATGTAATTGTTTTTTAAATAAGGTCCGTTTTCAAATAAAAACGAAATTGGTTCAAAATTTGATAAAATACTTGACTTAAGACAAAACTGATTGAAGGCCCAGATACCAAATTTTATACGACAAGCTCAAATCATTAGAGAACTCTCATGTTCATAGATAAATACACATATTTTTTAGAAGTACGTTTTTCGAGGAGATCTGAAACGACTAGATTCATCAAAATCTTCAGGTCGAATTTTTGATGTATATAATACTTTTTCGTCGAGTCTTTATACTTTTATACTTTGAGTCTATAATACTTTCTCGTCGAGTCTTTATGCTTTTACACTTTGAGTCTTTATACTTTCATACTTTGAGTCTTTATACTTTCATACTTTGAGTCTATAATACTTTCTCGTCGAGTTTTAATGCTTTTACACTTTTGAGTCTTTATACTTTTATACTTTGAGTCTATAATATTTTCTCTTTGAGTCTTTGTGTACGAAAAAGTAATAAACGTTTAATAAATTTTTGTTTGTTTGTTTTGAGCATTTGTTCTGTATCTGAAAAAAATCATATGCCCCATTTTATTTTTCAATAACGAAAAATAACAAATTTTATCATATAAAGAAGACACCTTTTACACGTACATACTGACGGAATAAGAAACAAAAACCTCCATGTTTACATCATTTTATTAAAAGAAACGACATGTGTTCCACGAAATAACGGCACGGGAGGGGAAAAAAGGGAGGAAGTGCAAATTAATTGAGGGGCATTTTAATGAGGATGAGGGAAATCCTTCCCTACAGTTAGCGGCTTCTCGCGAGCCTGGGGTGAGGATTAGATTCTTTTTTTTTTTTTTTCTTTTCCAATTTCACGCAAGCGGTGCATTTGTCGCACTTCCCATGAAAAACCAACGTCTGTTTTAGGGGAAATAGTGTTTCTGTACTACGTTTTTTTTATATTTATTTCAGCGCCTTTTTCCCCCCAGATCTTCCGTCCCCCACCACCATCAGTAAGGTTCGAAACGGTCTTGTTCGTTAAGAAGGATACAGTAATTGGATTTTAAACAGTTTAATTAGAAAAAAAAAAGAGTGTTTCTCTCACTGTTTTGGCAAAGGGTGCACAGCATCGTTATAGGTTTTGTAAAATGATCCTTAATTTAATACTTAATTGAAGTACAGTGAGGATACTTCTTTCGTAATTTGTTACGGCAAGGAACATTCATAATAAATTAGCCAGGATTTTTCATGGGAGTAAATAATTTAATAAATTTTTTGGATTAATTAAAGAGTATGTGCTTCTTCTAATATTTGTGAAGTCGGTGTAGCAATTTGTTTTTATTCCATTTATGCTTGATAATTATCAAGCATTTATTCTATTAAGGATCCTAATTTACCTATCGCCAACTTTTGGTACTAGTTTATTTTCTTTCTTTCTTACCTTTTTACTTTCTCGCATACATAGTATAGACAAAGAATAATCGTCAAAAAGTTCGAGCTCGAGATTTTGACGGGTCTCCACGTTTTAGACTCCATGAGTTCGAAAAGCGCATTTTTAGAAAATATCTGTCCATCTGCCTCTCTATCCGTGACAAGGAGAACTTCAAAACGCTTTCAGTTAGACATTTGAAATTTGGTACACGGTATTTACACAAAATTTGCTGATTTTTATCATATTTGTGTAAAATGAGAGAAAGTTCTGATCTGTATCTGACGGTTTGAATATAAGTTCGCATGAAATCTATAAAACGAAGATAGCTAGATAGTATGTTTCAGTACACAGATTTAAATTTTGAGAAACTTGTAAAACGCGATAACTCAAAAATACAGTGATTTAAATATATCAAATTTGGCATGCGATTTTGTGATTACAAGTGTAGTTTTGTGCTTTTTTTGTTCCAATTGGTTGAGAAAAACATTATCTAAAATAGAAATTTGATTTTCGTATATTATTAATACCATGCCAGGGATTAATCTCCAAAAAAATTGGCCACGGTAGATTCAGTAAAAATCCTAAATTCACGCAAAAAATTACTATTTCGTGACTAATGTATGCCAGTGCCATGTACGGCATTCTCATGTAGGACAGGTTTATTAGAGAACATACGAGAAAGTGGAGGAGACAACTCCCGCTGGTTTTTGTAGAATTTATATTTTTTATATTTTCCAGAGACTGTCTAGAAAATTTGGTTTCATTCTTTTCATTACTTATAGCTGCCGATGCCTCTAAACAGGGAAAGTTTTTTATGACCTCGGTGTATATCTGTACTAATAATAAAGACGAATGTATGTATGCTTTCTGCACGCTATTCTATTTGACATAAACTAACAAACTTTTCATATATATAGTTGGGAGGAAAGAAATGTGTACATCGTCACGATTTTTTTTTTTTTGAAATTTTAATTAGTTAAAAATGACGAAATCTTGACGATTTTTCACCACTGAATATCAAAAAGAAAGGGAGTAAAAAAAAATACGTGACAGAAATATTTTTAATGACATCTTAAAATTCGAAACATTTTCTTTTCAATGATAACGATTATTATGCTGTATTAGTTTTTTCCAATTTTTATTTTATTTTAAAAAATGTATTTTAAACATACTTTTACTGCTATATATTTTGCTATTATAATAAAATTCAAATCATTTTCATTGTTACTATCTGTTTTTTTTTTCCTGTTGTTTATTATCAAGATCGGAAGATTTGGCCTATTTTTCTATGTTGAATAGGTTTTAGTATAAAGTATACTTTTTAATAAAATTTTTGAGGTTTTATTTTACTAGTTCAATTAAAGTTTAAATTCAGATAGAAAAATAGTAATAAAAAACATTTCAATCGTTCATTTATTAAATATTATTGCTCTTTCTGTGATATAATGAGATGTTTAAAAATATCAACAGAAAATATGGAAAATGAGGAGAATGAAGTTTATTAGACAGCATGAGTTTATGCCTATTAAAATTTGAAGTTTAGAATCATTTTAATTTGTAAGTCATTATGACTAAGTTACACAAAATATTTAATAGAAATTTTTAGCAATCATTACTTCCTGTCGAACTAACTTACTGTCGAAGGAGGCAAATTAGATATAGAACTTTCAACACAAAATCTTTAAATTCGAATATTCTATTTCACTCATCCATTGTTAAAAAAATTGTTTCGACAATGCATTAAAAAGACAAAGAAATTTTTATTCAACTACTTTTTTTTTTGTACTTCTCATGACAACATTCAGCTAAAAAGCATTTATGATATTAAGAGCAAATATCAATCAATGATGGAAAGCGATTTCTCCTATTCAGGCTTTGATCTGCACTGATGAAACAATCACCTTATCAGTAGTTGCGATAACACATTATTAAATTTTCATACAGAGATAACACCATACAATCTGTTGAATGCCTATTTTAAATATCTTTATTTTCCTTTCGCATTATTTAAAGCGTTTAAGGAAGGAAAGTTGAATTCTTCGGGAGCGGATTATGCGAAAGGGGCCATGTGTGTTTTTGTTCTCGTGGAATTACTGAATCGGGGACGCTCTTGTAACACACTTGCTATTATCCTTCCCTCAAACAAACACTCGGGTCTACTTTTTTAACTCACTCGTGCTGACAAGGCAGAAAACTAAATATTTAATCTCTCCACGAGTCGAGTGAGGCTGTCCGAGTGCCTCTGGAAAAAAAAATCTGAACCCCGTCGTTTCGACATCTTTGGTCACGTTTCATTTACTAAAAAAAATTGTGTTTCGGGAAAATGTGATGGTGATTGGCAGGCGAACATAATCCGTTCATGAACGGTGTTCGCTCAGAATTATTCGGTAACATATCATAGAATCACTGTAAATTGTTCATTGAATTCAATTTCTTCATTCTGAAGACCCCAAAAAATGTTCATTAAATGATTTGTATGTTTACTATCTGTAGTACTTATTAAGACAAAAAGGTTCATGGCTTTTTTATATGTTTGATTTCTACACTATTAATAAAAAGAAAAAAATTCATGACTATATGTTTGTTATCTGTAGTACTAATAAAAACAAAAAAAGTCTCATGACTTTTTTTATATGTTTGTTATCTGCAGTAGGTACTGATAAAGACAAAAAAGGTTCCTCACTTTATATGTCTGTTATCTGTACTACTAATAAAAAAAAAGGTTCATGATTTTATATGTCTGTTATCTGTGCTATTAATAATAAAAAAAAAGTTCATGACTTTTTGTATGTTCGTTTTTCGCACTATTAATAAAAACAAAAAAGGTTCACGACTTTTTTTATATATGTTTATTGTTTATAGTATTAATAAAATAAAAAAAAAGGTTCATGACTTTTTTTATATGTTTGTGATTTGCACTACTAATAAAAACAAATTTATGCGTTCCAGTTTGCGCTCTATAGGAAAGCTATTTCACCTACAGTTACCAAATTTGGTTCAAATATATATTGGTAAGCTGACACCTTAGAGAAAACTTTTATTTAAAGTTCTAATTAATTAAAAAAAATTAAGCAAAATATTGGTATTTTTTCATCAATGTCCTTCGGAAATATTATCAAATAATTATTTTCTCATCAAATTTCACATTATTATCTTAAAATTCAAAATATTATCTTTTTAATGATACCAATTTAGATATCGTCCAATTACTTTCTCCTAACTAAATAAATTTTCAAAAATATTTTAATTCATCAGTTACAATATTTTTTCTTCAATGAAATTCAAACCAATTTCATTATTGACACAAAAATTTTATAATGTTTTTCTTCCGCTTTTGAAAGCTGTGAAGAGAGGTTATGTTTATAATCAGCACAATTTACTTATAGAATATGAAAGTGAAGTTACTACAGTATGAAAGACTATGTGAAATTAGAAAACAAATTATCTGATTATTATATTTCTAATGGTCCTATGATATTGTGGTATTTGACACCATTAGAAATGTTCACGTGCACAAAAACAGAACAGGTGTAAGGGTATTAAAATGATGTGATCTAAAGTCCATAGAAATTTGGTGATTAAATACTAAGTTCAGGGTATAATGAATATGAAGTTGTTCATATGTGATGGAATTGAAATGAAACACCACCTATGCATTAGCTAATCGCCAAGGTGACTGGTTCAGTATGCGTATGCTAAAATTGTTGGTTAAAGACAAGCTTGAGATATATTCGAATCCATCTCAGCACCTAGTATCACTTGTAAGGAATTAACTTATTAAACGTTTTGTTTTTTATTATTTAATGTAGATTTTGCGTAGTTTTAATATTGAATTACAGCGCTTTTGAATGTTGGACCTCAGGTTATAAAGTTGAGAAGCGATAAGCCTTTGCTCGTAAGATAATGAAGATTAAGGGAACAAATTGAAAATAACCGCAACAAATGGTTTTGACTCAAGTTTCTTTCTCTTACTGGCAAGTTGCCAACTTGACCGTAAGTTTTCTGTACATAAAATTTTGCAATCTCTCTAGGCCATTTGTCATCCCTATCTTCATGAATTGGCTGCACACTTAACGGCACGTCTAAATAAAATATTATACATTTTTACTATTTCATGTATGAAATATACAAAAAGTAAATATTGTAATGATCAAAAAATTCGAATTTTTGATTTTGACAATCCACGCTTCAGACCTCTCTAAGTTCAAAACGTACATTTTTGGAACTTAGCTTGTCTGTCATTCTATCTGTGACCTCTATAATCTAGAATGACACATGAACGCTTTGAACAAGGCAGATGAAATTTGGTATATGGTCTTCACACAAAATTTGTAGACTTCTATGAAATAATCACTCCGAAATCGGAAGTTAATGTTCAAAAGGCTCTTCTAGGAAGTTATTTGTTCATTGAGAGCATAAAATGAATGATACATAAATACATTTATTAGCGACTACATAATAGTATTCTTGGGTGACCACATTCATTACTTTAATGATGAATTGGTGGAACAGACCACACTTCATCATTCTAAAACATATAACATATAAACAGTTTTTATTCACTATAAATAAATGCTTCTTTTTTATTCGTTATTTCCCTACATATATGGAAATTTTTTAACTGGAGAATGTTTCCCCATATATGAAGTGGTGAAATATTTTTGCAGTCAAAACAGAATCATGGATGGAAAACCTTTAGTATAGTTAACTATGATCGTGTCTTATAGCTACAAGCTGACTATTTTGAGACTAATTTGTATTTTTGAACCGTTATGAAAGAACTAGGGCAAAAATTGAGTCGCATTTTTCTTCTCCAAATTTCCAGACATCCAAAGATAGGAGCATATTAGAACTTCGAAGAATTGATAACATACACCAGGCTTCCTTGTATGTATCAGTAGATGTATGTAACTTTTTTTTCCACGATGTTATTGTCAGTCCCGAATCCGTCGAAGATTGATCTGATTTCTTGGTGCTAAATGACGAAAAAATTGTTATTAGTTAAGCTGCGCCAAATGTATGGTATGGGTTGTTTTATGAGGTCTTTAAAAAATTAAAAAATTCTGTAACATCAAGACTTGCCAAAGTATATGCAAAAAACAAAACAAAAAAAAAACAATTGGAAAAAAATATGATCTTAAGAAATATTTATAAAAATGCGAATAGTAAAAACCAAACATTTTAACTTTCTCGTAAACGAAGTACCTATAGAGGAAATATTTTCTATAAATTCTGATTCAAGAATTTGACGAATATCCACGCTTCAGACCACCCTGAGATCGAAAAACACATTTTCGACGCCATGTCTGTCTCTATGTGAACACGATAATTTAAAAACGCATAGGGATAAACGAATGAAATGTGGTGCATGAACTAACGACTAAATGTGCAGACTTATATCAAATGTAGAACGAAATGATTCTGAGAAAATTTGTCTTTCTGGCTGTTCGATGGCCAATGAATTTGATAATTCCACATACAAACAGCTGGATATATAAATTTGGTTTAGTATGTAAAATATAAATTTTTTATCAAATTTTGAATTAAATTTGTAAAGACTTGATCATCTTCGATCTGTATTTTCGCATGCATTTAAGCATAATAACTCATAATGCCCTCCGGGGAACCTGTAACCCCTAGAGGGCGCGTCCCTAGGTGGCGGATCGAGGAATGCCTTTGGTTTTTCCATTGGATGGTAGGAGGAAAATAAAATACCTCCTGTGGACCAACAGGTAGAAGTCCAACCTCTTAGAGGTAATGACAAACCTTTGGCATATTTTTAGCTGCCGTTCTGTTATTTCAACCCTCTTCAAAATAGACATTGACTGCACCAGGGATATTCTTTAGTCCGATAAAGCTGAAAATGTGACTAGGGATATTCTGTATGCTTTCGCCCCAATCTAACCGTCCCCTTCTCCCCCCTTATTTTTTATTGCACTTATTACATGACAACAACAACAATTCATAAATGGAATGACTTAAATCAATGAAATTCGGTATATGGTCTTGTGAGTACAACTATAGCTCTGCTTCAAATTTTGGTTTTATTCAATAGACAGAAAGTGCATATTCACACGATAGATTCAATAAAATTGTTGGATTTATAACTAATATCTATATTCGCTAATGGCTTGCAAAGCATATGTGGGCTCACTGAAGATCCATAATTTATGCAAAGGGAAAAGAGATAAGACCCTAATTGAAGAGTGTGCGAGAAAGTTTCAGGGAGGTTACTCCCGCTGGCGTAAAAAAGTAAAAAGATAAAAATGGAGAACTTTATGGACGATGCCATTTAGAGTGATATGAAAAGTAGAGGACATGATGCTAATTAAAATGAACTGTTTATTAAAAATAAGGAAAACCAACAGTGATCAGTTGTACACCGCATATCGTGGCCGGGATAGCCTGGGTGGGAGGGCGTTGGACTCGTATCCCTTAGGGTGTGAGTGCGAACCCCGCTGACAGAAGACTCTCCATGTGTGTGGTGACTGGCGCACGTATAAATCTATCGTGGTCACAAAGTCCTCCATGGCGAGAGTAATACCATTCAGGTACTGGTTCAGAGGTGATCGTTCTCTGATTCAGGTCTAAATAACGATCTGCGGATGAGTGAATTAAATCCGTCCCATAAAAAGGGTTGTGACGCGTGAGCAGCTAAGTCGTACTCTTGGCCGTAGTTGGCGCTACTGTAAAAGCAAGAGACGCTCACTCGGCTTAAATCGCTGACAGGTAAGTAACTGTCAGTGGGCTTGTAAAGTGCCATAAGTCACAACACACAACACTGCATATCGAAGGGTTGTTCAACCCCTGGAAAATGGATAATTTTGACTTTCTAACATTTGTTCTAATTCCAAGATTTCCGAAGCGTTTTCCATGACTCTTAAGAAATGCTTAAGAAATTCTACAATCTAGCACACATGATATGAAGTTATTAATTTTCTTTGATTAGTAATAAAAAAGTTTCTTTTTATGAAGAACAGATTTTTTGTGAGAATTTTTTTGAAACTCGGAAGCTTTATTATGAGCTAGCAGTACCTGCACTGCTTTGACTGAGGCATGATTCTAGAATATAAATTCCCATTTGACTTCTTGCCAAGTCGGAAATGGATAGACATGTGACAGTCTATAAGTCAAAAAATTATTCAGCAGAGTAGGAATGTATCTGTTTCTTCCCATTTCTACTACGGATGTAAGAAGACACTTTTAATCACATCAGAGATAGAATTAGCTTTAAAAAGATCAATAAAAAAGTAATTATCTCAGAAGTACTTGAATCTTAGTTTTAAAAATTAAAGCTCTTTATGAAAATCTTATACCTTAAAAATATTTCGAAAATAAATTACCAGAAATATATTGATTAAATTCGATTTTTGATTTACTATGCAATTCCAAACTGATATCAGTAATTTAACTGCTCAAGTGTAACAGTTTACATTTAAAAAAAAAAACGATCGCATATAATAAAAGTAAAAGGGTAAGTAAAAAACAATTCGCTTTCCTATTGGATTCAAAGTTTTTTTTTTTTTTTTTTTTTTTTTTACCACCCTTTTGATAATGGGACGTAACTCCCACGGGAAAGTTCGACGCATGTGCAGGTGATGCCTGTTGCCCAAATAATATTCGAAAAAGAAATTAGAGATCGCGGGCCTAAAGCTGTAGCTTATTTTGCTAGTCCGGTTCCGGCCCAAAGATGTTCACTAGTTTGACAATCGGAAATCCACCACTGCCTGTGCCCAAATATGTCCGCTTCATTGGGATTGACACTTTCCGCTCCTCTCCCTCACCCCCATCTTTCCCCTCGCACTTTTCACACCTTCAGCAAACGATAGGTAGAAGCAATTTTCCGTCGATCCAGCCACACAAACCCCGCGGTTATTGCGATAACCGATTTACTGGACTTTCATTCATTCTTGTGCGGAAGAATTTCCATTGGTCGCAAGTCAAGCGTGCCCACCGCAATGTCAACAAAGGGTTGGTTGGAACTGGAGGCAACAGTACACTCCTCTTCTTTTTTTCCCCCTATCCTCCTCTTGCACATCGCCACTGCAGAACTGCAGAATATCCAGACACTGTTTGTTTACCTGTTCAGCTGGAGATGCGTTAACTAACTGACGTAGCTGCCGGCGAAGACAATTCAAGTTCCTATTAATGGTCGACATGGGAATGTAAATAGGACTTCCTGCGAGTAATGATTTGAATGCTCGCTTCTTTCAAGAATAACATTTTTACTACAATAAATCGTGTTGTTTTTGAAAAGAAAGAAAATTTCGCATTGAAGGGGGTGGGGTGGAGGTGTTTAAGTCGATGATCAAAATGAAAGATCAAATCGCTGATTGCATTGAAGAATGTTATGTCAAAAGGCATGTAAGAGGTGTTATTCCTTTTTGAATAAAGTAATGTGGTATATAGGCCTGTCAAGCCTATTATGTTTGTTTAGCTACGTTTATTTATTAACAAATATATGTAATTATATTTTAAAATTTTGTTTAAATTGAAATTCCCTAATCTTTATTTAGCTCATATTAACTTCATTATAAAATTGTCTCTTATTTCCTGATCCAATTTCAACTTTTTATTTAATTAATTCTAGCACGCTCTTTATAAAACTGTTCACTTCTGCATTGTCCCACGCTCCAAGTGAAGGGATAAAAATGTCTTTACCCTTCTTTGCATTATGATAGGAATTTCTATCATAACATT
>JAPMOR010029352.1:614772-646266 GCA_026543865.1 Argiope aurantia
TTACATTAATTTTTATATTTCCATAAAAGTTTATTTCTTAGGAAGTTACATTAATTTTTATATTTCCATAAAAGTTTCTTTAATTCTAAATTTTGGTAGAATTCTCTTAAGAAAAACTTCATAATTTAAAATTTAAATTTTTCTCTCCAAATTTAGTAGAATTTTTCAATATATTCTAAGCTGAACTAGAAAACAAGTAATTTATTCATTTAAAAATATTCTATAGGTGTTTTAATAACTCCACAATGTGAAAAAAGAATTTTTCATGTTACTTATCAGTCAAACACCAATATAAAGATCGAATAAAAATGAAGTTTATGTTTTAGTACAGGAAAATGGTTAATATATTTATAAAGCTATCATCATATTTTAAAGAAATAACTTGATAGAATTTCTAAACTAGAAGTATTTTGCTAAAATAGCTATTTTACAGCGCTTATTGAAAAAATCCTCCTGAATCAATTTCGAATTATTTACCACAATTTTTATTTCTTTAAAATCATTCAAAACACCGAATAGGGTTAAGGGTTTCGGTTTAAAAAAATGACCTGAATTTAAACCTAGAAAAATTCTTATAGATGTATTTGTATACTTATCTAGGTGCCTTTTATACCGCTATAAACGAATGCTGATTCAGGGATCTCTTGTCACCTTAGCTAAGCTTTTCTTTGCCTTAGGTTTAAATAAAAAATTTTGAGATATTTTTTGAACGTTATGGTTATAAAATTTTGTTCAAAATACTTTATTCTTCCTTCTTATAACTTTTCTCAAATGATTATAGATCTTACAATTAATTCATTTAATGACTGCGAAACTAAAGGCTTCTACTTTCTCTTAAACGTGAAATATATTTCTATTTTCTATGATCCAAAAATAATTAATCCCATAATCATACTGATCGATTTAATTTAAAAATTACAGATTTAAGTACTTTCAGCCGGAATTAATCTATAAGAAGACCTGGGTAGGCTTTCGTTTGTCAATCCCGAAGTTGTCTTCGAATAATGTTCCTTAAGTTAATGGAGTTTCCTAAGTGATTGATTCCCTCCCTCCAGACAATAAAAGTAAATAAAAAACAAACTGTTTTAAAAATGTTTTGAACAAAAAAAAAAAAAAAACCCTCAAACAGAAATGATAAAAAAATATTTTAGCTTTAGTTAAAATTCATAAGTAATTTCATAATATTTTTAATTTTTTCGGCAGGAATAAAGAATTAAAACCTGAAATTTAAAAATAAAATCAAATTAAAAAAATTCTTAAAATCGTTAAACGTTTCTTCATCTGATATCACTGGAAGCCCCATTAATATTTTAAAAACAATGTAGGGTCAACGCATGCATTGCTTAGTTATTCAGACGATTGTTAGCCGAGAGGCGAAAAAGTTCCGTGACTTGGAAAAGATAATAAACCGGAAAGTTGTTCATTAGTGTTGCCAGAAATAAAGTATGTCTAAAAATAAAAGTAACAAATAATATTGTTTTAAATTCATTTGGCGTCAATTAAAGCTTTACTTTTCCTTCTTTGATATCATTTTACCATTAAGTGCAATATAAATATTTATTAAGACAATGATAATTTTCATTAAATATTTCAAGTAATACTGACAACAAACTATCATGAGTCAGATGATTCGTTATCTAACAATCACCAAACGAATAAAAACGCATTATTTACATGAAAAAAATTATTTAATAGATAAACAAGTTAAACTTCAACATAACTACTTATAAAGAACTATTTTTTAAATTATATAACATTATATCCGGTCTAATACTCGGATGAAAGATTATCTCTGTAACTATAAATCGGGAATTAATATTTCAGTGGCACAAATAATTAACAAGCTACAAGATTCGAAAAACGATTTTCTTCTAATGCAATCTGATAATTATCTTTATGACTTTTTTTTGCTTAACATAGCATTGCAAAATGGATAAATTATACAAAAATATAAAAAAAAACAGGAGAATGTTTTTAAAAAGTCATTCAAAATACAGAAGAAAAATGAACAACAATTATTGTTTGTTCTGGAAGATAATACTCCAAGGCAGCTATAAAGTGTATTATTTTATTGATTTATATCTGTTCATACGAGTGCTGCTATTTAAATAATGCAAATAAATCATCTGTTAAATCCCATATACTCTTTTTATGACAGTCATAAAGATGAATGAAAGTGATATAAAAATCAACGACAAAAACGACTGACTCTAAGTATAATCCTGATGCAGTTGCTTGTAGCCACCATAGCTCAGTGGTTAGAGCACTGGTCTCGTAAACCAGGGGTCGTGAGTTCAAACCTCACTGGTGGCTCATAGTGTAAGCGAAATATGTTTTTTTTTAAGAAAATGAAAACAATATTCGTTTAATATTTAAGAAGTGAACTTACTTTACCGATGCATCGATTTCATTTTTGAATTTTTAGTCAAGTATGGTTGTGATAGGTTACTAGGAAGTTAACTATTAAATGCATGATTATTTGTTTTGAATTTAAGAAAAAAATCGTTTATTATAGAAAAATAGCCATAGGTCACGTAAAATAATAAATTTTAAAAAATCCGGGTAATAATATGGTATATCTATTTTGAAAAAAGTTGTATGTAGATTTTTGGCAGAATACAGTAATTCCCAAAAATCTAACTTGTATAATAACTAATATAATTTTTAAATACAACATAAAACATTGATAGCTTATCTGACAATATATTAGAAGTTATTTTTTTAACAATTAGATAGATCATTCCTTTATAGGGAACGCGACAATAGAAACTGTCTCTTCAAGTAACACACTTGAAACTTCATTACCCACCACATTCAAATGTAAAAAAAAAAAAAAAAAAAAAAAAAAAACGAAAAAACTTAACCTTCAAAAGTAATGTCAACTTTTTTTCTTTCATACGTGATTTATTGTCTATGGTTATCAACGGGTTTTTGAATAAAATTAAATGGAATTGGATGTAGACGATTGGCAACGATATGCATTTAAGGGTTAATGCAGAAACAGAACTCTTTCAATTAAATTCAAGATACTCTAGATGGGATTCGAATTTGACTGTTTTGGAGGGAGTATTCATTGAAAGTCATTTTATACTTACGCTCTCAAATTAAGCTTCATATACGTTTTTACAGATTGCATTAGAGAAATCCTATCAAGAAAGAGTAGTTTCTATATAAATAATAAAGTTCATTGTTATTTATAAATAACAAGATTGTTTAGATTTCAGGAGGACTTTTAATTGGGAAAGAAGGGGAAGCTGAATTTACAGTCATTTATTAGATGAAGTTCGTACCTCTGCAAAGAGAATTTTCAATCGTGGAACCAAATTTTTTGTGATTAGTTAGAGGAACCTTCTAAACAACCCATGAACAAGAATCGGTCTCCAAGACAGCCAAACATGAACCCCAACGAGAATATCTTGGGTATAACTGAAAGAACAAATAACCAGTCTTGGCATCCAAGACCAAAATGTCACTTGCCAAAGTAAGCCTAAATGATTCTTTCATAACTTTAATACTCTATAGAACCAACGAACTACACTCTCAGAAAGGAAAACAGAAATTAAAACCACAGGATCCAGGCAGCAACTACAGATTTCTGATTCTACAATGTTTGTTTATATGTTTATACATGTCATGCAAATATTTACAATGTTACTTATCAATTTTTCCCCCTTCCATTTTTTTCTCTTCAATTAGTAATCTTTATATAGTTTACTTACAGCTAACGGCCTCAAAAATGTAAAGAGGTTGCATCTGTAAGTTCAAGCCATAGTCACAATTTATTTTTAGGTATTCTTGTTCCCTTCATTTAGTTATTACTTCTCCAAGATATTAAATACAGACGTGTAAGATTTGACGCCGTTGGGATTATCTGAGGAGATCCCTGGATGGTTTGTCGCATATTTCTCTCTTTTTTTCAATTCCTACTATTAGCTCACACACTCTCTCTCTATATATATATCTTGTTCAAATTTTCAATCGTTAATGAAATACTTTTTATTCATCCACTCAAGTTCAAATACATTTTTTTGAACTTGTAGTGGATGATACTTGATGTTAATATAGTTTCTTTCAAATATTAATTAATTAATTAAATTTGACCACTAATTCCTATTTGGTCACCAAAGTCGTCATGTCGCCAAATGGTCGACAGGCGCTATTTTGCTGCTTAATATTGTAATTCTGTCATATGTATATACATATTTATATTAATTGTAATTATTTAATAAAAAGTAATTAAAATAAAAAAAAATTTTGACCTAAGTAAGAATTGACTTAATTTTTTTTTATATATTACTTGTTCCACTTGTGCTCATCCAACTAGTTATATAACTCAATGTTCTAAGCACGTTACGTTACATACGTTACGTTATACGTCATACTTTACGTTATATCACAAACCATAATTATCGAATGGTTATGAAGACAGCATAAAGACTTCCAGCAGTCTTTCTTGGAAAATTCCGACTGCTTGTAGCGCCTATTTCAAGTCGATAATCTGGCTCAACTCAAGGAACACGCGAGCGATTTTGAGAGGAGCTTTTGACTTCCATCTTATGATTTTTCATTTTTCAGTGTAAAGCAAGACAATTGTTATAAAAATCATGAGAAACACTTTTACATTGTAAGAATGTCAATAAAAGCCAGTGCAAAGTCACTATACTACCCTGTCACTAAAGATCGCCCCAAAACTATCTTGCATACTCTGTAATAAACATACCTCTACCTAGATTTGAGAAAGTTAGGCAAGGCAGTGAGCAATAGTTATGAAATATCAATCTTTGGCGTAAATCTAGTGAGCGACATTTAACAATTTTTTTGGCATGTAGTTAATCACGAAAAATAATACATTGTTCACAATTTTTTTGTTGTTGTTGATGGTAAAAAAGAAAAAAATATATATATATTGTTTTAAACTAATTTTGAAAAATTTCTTTAAATTTAAAAGATGTTAAGAAATAAAATTGGTGGTTTTAATAATATTACTTTTAATAGTATTCATTATTTTTAGTAATATTCACATAGTTGATATTTGTACTTTTAGTAATATTCCGTAAAAAAATTTAAAAAAAAAACTAATTCATGAATTTTAACATGATCTATAAATAGGTTTGTACTAAAATATCCTCCAACATTATTAAGGGAAACGTTAAAATTTCGCTTCATTTTTAATTAATTAAAGATCGTTTTAAAATTTTAAAGGCTTCTCTTAGCGAACATCTACTACCCAAGTAGTAACTATGTACCGAATTCCAAATTCCTCTATGGTCGGCTCTAAAGAGTGTTTTAAATGCATTGTGTAGTTCCAGATAGTATCGTTAAAGCATCGTTATGTTAAAATCTATATTATTGTAAATGATTACTTTTTCAAAAATTAGCCAAATTGGAACATTAAAGAAAATCTTCAAGAAAAATCTCCAAAATCTTATCCTCCTTGGCAAGCAATTTTATTCTCCATTAGCCATCTTTGGCGACCTGTTGGTTCGCCGCCAATTTTAGGTGCGTTTAATTTCAGTTCAATTTGTTATACATAATTTAATATTCACGATTCTCTCAAGAAACATAAGATTATTACAACATGATTCTCTCTTTTGAAACATCAGATTATGGCGATTACAAAGCTGTATTAGTTTAATGCACTAAAGCCTAGTTTTATTCTGAATCTGAAATCACAAACTGATTACTCCGACCTGATAGAAGGCGCATGGGAAAAGGCTGAATAACCGGATCACCGCAACAACAACAGTGGTGGAAACTGTGGTTCAGCCCTAAGGACCATCACCGGTCACTGTACAACCCTCCCCGTGTGAAGTATGCCCCGTCGTCGATGGGAAATAGCCAACCCAACCTTTTTCTGTACCCACCAGGGTGGTGGGAGTGACCCAAAATACCGGAAGCTTCTCATACTCATTTTTGAGGTGGCCCCGAATGGGAGATTCTGTATCTGAAATATTTTAATAGAGTTAAGAACACAACAAAATAGGGCTTAAAAACTTAACTGTTCAGTACATTTATCTTCTAACTTCCACGTTATTGCAAAATCCTTTTTTTTTCCATGTGAACTACACAGAAAATAATAAGAGCAATAAAATATTTCCATAACAAAACGTCCAAAGATAAACAGAATACTCCTTTCTTAGCTCTCAACAATGAAAGAAAATCGCGCAATTAAATATTTAATGAAATAATGAAAATGATTTGAATTTCAGTGTAAGAGGATGATCTTTGTTGAAAATCAAGCAAAATAAATAAACAAATAAGAAAGTGTTAAAATTCAGGGTGAATTTGCGCGACTTCTAAATTAGTATCATTAAAAAGATAATTTTTAAAATTTTCAGATGATATAGGAATAATTTTTATGCTGTAATATCTTTGGAAGTAATCATTGAAAAATCCCGAAATCTCGCTAATTCATTAAAATTTCAAAAAAAAAAAATCTCTTCAAAGTGCATATTCTCAACACTCCAAAATATATATGTGCCAAATTTGGTAGCTCTAGGCCAAACAGTCTGAACTACTAAGAGAATTAACAAAAAGACACACGTATTCTTCTTTATTATTAATAGTGTTACGAAATTTCCGGGGGTTCGTTTGGATAGTGGAAGTTATATGGTGTGGAGAACGCTCAATCAGCAGGCGGCAGTAGAAAAAGAAACAACGACGTTTATTTACACGAAGACACACAGAACAGCCAAAAAACGACAACTGTATACAGCACATAAGACGATTATCTTCAGCCGAGACGTGCAGCATACAACAAGACTCTACTGCAGAAAGTAGCGCACAGCTTAGTTCAGTACTAGCTTGACTCTGTCGCGGTTCTGCTAATCCCTGGAAGAGTAGTTCTTCACCGTTGATTCCGACTACTCTTCTCTGTCGCTTCCAACTACTCCGCTCCGTTGCTTCCGACTACGACTACGACTACTCTGACTACTCTGCTCTGTCGCTTCGGACTACGACTACGACAACTCTGGCAGCACAGACTGGCTCCTTTATAAGTCTCCTTTTATAGGTCTCAGGAGGCGGGGCTAGAAGCCTCTTAACCAATCAGGAGCGTTCGAGGTGTATCTCGGTTACTAATGGACGGATAGGGAAAATTCTCGATGTTTCGGATATAATCTATTTTGGCGCCAAAGTCGCCAAGCTCTGGGACCTCCGACACGACACCCGGACTCCGTCCAATACAGATGACTATAAAACAATCTTTCTGATGATGGAACCAACTATGCTGGGAAGCAGAATTGCATTTTTGTAACAATAGAGATTAAGTTCGATTTCAAGCAGAGCTTAGAAAGTTGCAAAGACAAGAAACAAAAGAAATACTATTTTATAAATTACTCATTCTGTTTTGGTTCTTCTATTTATTTTAAGAGAAAATGGATGGTAATTATTATCTGGAATTCATAAGGATTTCTCTCAAATTTCTCTCTCTTAACTTTGTACGCCCGCTTTAATTTTATAGGAATAGGTATACGTTTTTAAATAAATACTTTTCTTTAAATATCATGTTTACCTTCAAAACGTGACTGAGATTCTAAAGAAAATCACGTAGTTTCTGTATTTTGACATAAAACTTTTAATGTTGAGTTTTTTTTCTTCCTTTTAGTACTTGCAATGAATTTAAAATGAACATTTTTTTCTTCAAAGAGCTATTTTGACATATATAGCTTCAAAAATATAGTATTTAAAAAGAAATTTTTCAACGACGTTTTCTTTTAAGGACAAAAATCGTTCGTTCTTCCATTTAGAAATATTATTGCAATTACAGAAATTATTTTAATGCGAATTACAAATATTTTAATTAATCATTATTTAGAGTAATTCATTTTCTCATTCAGATGACTTTTTTTCATTTCTTCGAATTACAAATTTAAATATATTTTTTTACTATTTAATAGTGTATTTACCAAGTAAAATAATTGAAAATTAATTAAAGTAAATTGAATGCTAAGTTATCTCAGATATAGCTAAACCATGTAAGATTTATTAAAAGGAGTAAAATGGGTTATATTTCAATTCTGTACAAAATGTTGCATGCTGAATTAAATTTATCTAGATTGCAAAAATAATAGTTTCAAAACTAGACTGAAAATTTAATAACAATAAACGCAAAATAAATTGAATAAAAAATTATTTCTGAAAACACACTTTTTTTGATGTACAAAGAAAGTTGATCCACCTTATTCTAATATTTTTCCTTTTTTTGTCTTTTAATTTATAATTTATTAATAAAAATATCACGGAAATTTGAAATCAATTTTTCACAAATTCTCTGTTTGGTGGCGCCGCTTGTATAAAATAAAAATTTAATTAGATTAAAAGAGTAACTAATAACAGAATTTTGGAAGTATTAAAATACTATACAGTTATTAAAAACATACAAGCGAAAAAATTTCAAAAATTTTGCATGAAATGATGAATGTGAAAAAAAAAAAAACAATTACATATTATCCGATTACTTTATTTAACGCTATAAAAATCGATTACAAATCGATTATATTTACGTTGTAAATACAAAAGCAGTCGAATCAAACCGATTAAAGATGTTTGGGTAAGTAAAATATATTATTTAGAATTATAATGAACATCAAGATTTGAGAACGCATTTCTGCTATTCAGCCTAAAAATTATGTTTCCGTTTCTCTGGTTTCAGTTGCATTACTTTACTTCACCAAGCGCTTATTTAACTCTTTATTAATAAGAAAATGAATGTATGTGTATGTGTGCGCGCGCACGCGTATGTTGGGTGTTCTATAGATAGTACATAAGAGATTTAATTGAAATTAAATGCAACTTATAACCCTGGAGAACTAACTATTCAGCAAGAACAGCTAATAAATGATAAAACATTATACGAAAAAAAATTGCCAACATATTAAATATTATTTTTAAAAAATAATTTCTAAAACATTAAAATATATCTCCATGTCACTCAAATGAACTATATATTAAACTACAGTCAGTGGGCTTGTTTGTGACAAGTGCCAATAGAAGCAACAACAACATATATTAAACTGTCACTTCGTCAGATAGTCGATTTCAAAATTTGAAATCAATCGAGTCTTGAATTACCTTAAAAAAAACCAAAAGAGAATGGTCTCCCTAAAACTTTCTTGCAATACAAGTGCTATTCCGATCTATTTGGTGATTAATCACTGGAGTGCCATTAACAGAATCTAAAAATGGAATTCGTGTTTTAAATGCGTTTTTCCAACCCGATTGAAGCAAAAATTTGACCCAAAAACGACACTTGTAGTCGAAAATTCCCATACGAGATTTGATCTACTTAAATCATTGCATCCTTGAGTAATAACGTATACATATTTCTGAAAGTACAGATTGACAGTCGATCAGTCCTTGTCGGATTTTGGCTGAAAATTCGATAGGTGTCCAGACTATGCATGTCAATTCTGCATACCAAATTTCATCTATCTAGATCAATTCATTTTGTAGTTTTCGTATTAACTTATATTCGAACAGCCGACAGACGAACTTCGTCTGAACTATTTTACCCAAAATTTGATAGAAATTTGAAAGTTTGGTGTGAAGACCATAAGCCAAATTTCAACCGTGTAGCTCAAAGCGTTTCTGAGTTATCTTAGTCACAGACAGGCAGACAGACATTTTCCAAAAATGCGTTTTTCGAACTCAAGGAGGTCTAAAAAGTAGAGGTTCGTCAAAATCTCGAGTTTGAGTTCGCTTAATTACCTACACAAGAAAGTAAAAATAAATAAATAAATGAAAGTCAAAAACACTTTAATAGTCTTATCTGATCAAACAATGCAATTAAACTAGTTGAGTTGTCACTCCGAAACCTTTTGTGTAACCTAATTTCTAATAACTATGTAATCTCCTTTCGATGATATAATTAATAAATTTTTAGATATATTTTAATAAGTTTTAATTTTGAAAAGCGATTGCTGTACATTTATTTGTACGCCAGTATTCCCGTGTCCCTTTAAGAATCGCCCCCTCCCCGCATTGTAGACCGCCTTCCCTTCTCCTTTTTACTAGGACACTATATCCATTGGGGGACACTTCAGATTTGAGATGAGACGCTTTCAGCATAGTGATCGGTTCTCACCTCTCTAAGGGGCATAAAAACGGTGTGGGATTGGCTAGTCCCCTATTGGTGACGGGAAGTGCTTCATAAAGAAGGAATTGTACCATAACAAATGATAGCCTTTAAGATTCAACCATAGTTCCCTCCAGCATTGTCGTAGGGTTTAGATGATACAAATTTTTCTGTATGCGTTCTGATAAATCGGATTAACGACTTTGGGTTATTATGTCACTGTTCATAAAAAAATTCTTGTTGATTAACTACAACTCACAGTTATAGATATTTCAGCAAAATACCTTATGGTCTGACAATCTAGTCTTCTGGAACTTAAGGTCGTAGTTTTGAGATCCAGTCTGATACCAGCGCCGTCCACTAATAAAGTGCGGAAGCTTAGTATAGGGAGATCTGGCACGAGTGTCTTCCGCGTTATCTGATTGTGGTTCCAAATTCTAAAGTTCTCCTTAAATTAGTCATTATAGCCTTTTAAAACAAATTAAATAGTGTTAATTTTTGAAATGAAGTTTTTTGACTTATGGCACTTTACAAGCTTAAGTTATCTGTCAGCGATTTAAGCCGAGTAAGCGTCTCTTCTTTTTTCAGTAGCGCCAACTAAGGCCAAGAGTACAACTTAGCTACTTCATGCGTCAGATTCGCTTGCACAACTCCTTTTTACAGGGGGCACATTCTCACACCTCACAGTTAGTACACAGAAGAAGAACAATCATGCCCGAACCGGAACTCGAACCCGGTAAGCCCAGATCACGGGGAAGACGCGCTACCCTTATGCCAGGACGCCGGCCTTTATGTATTAATATACGCTTATTTTAATGTATTTATATAAGCTTAAAAACTGATTTAGACTTTTCTTTTATTGTCTATCATTAATTTGACCATTATACAGGTAAATTATTATTTAATTTTTAGCTCACAATGTAACCAGAGATAAAATTTAGTAGTGTTGATAAATATCAATTTGACGCTTGTAGAATTTGTTGTGTTCTTCGGGAAAATGCGAGAATAACTTTTTTTTTTTTTATGTTGACAAAGTTTGCGGTTTCATTTTTTATGGCTGCGAATGGGTAATAAAAGTACTTTTATTGTTAACTGATAGCTGTACAAACGCGCCACCATAGCTCAGTGGTTAGAGCACTGGTCTCGTAAACCAGGGGTCGTGAGTTCAAACCTCACTGGTGGCTGTAGCGCTTGGAATTTTACATGAATATTCTAATTTTACAGAAAGCTAAGAACGAAATGTTTCGTCTCTATAACACTTTAAAATCAATAATTCTAAATGTTTTTTTTCTAAGGTTGATAATTAAAATACTGTCAAATTAAATGTCGTTTTCTTTCAATTAATAAATAAAACGAGATTAATTTAAGTGCATTTCTTTAAATACTGATGAACAATAATATATACCAAGCAATAATGAACGAATTGATTTATCAGGCCATACGTCATCAGATTACTGCTCTGTGACGTCATAAATATGCCAGCGTGCTGCCATCTACTGAATTATTATATAATCTTACGGTTTTCTTTTACCCTCTTTTGCTCGTTTGGTGTATATTTTTAAAGTACCGGATTAAAAAAATCGAGCCAACAAATAGTAGTTTTTCTAGAAACTTATTGGTTTTATTTTGAATATATGTTTAAAAAAATATTCTTGAAGTTTTAGAAATTAATATTTTCTTTCTTCAATAGTATAAATATGATAATAGAATAATTATTTCGGAATGCAAGCAATTAAAAAATGAAATAATTTTAATGTATTACAAGAATAGTAGATTTGTTTTTCTCTTTTCAAAGATTAGACATTTATTTAAAGAAAATTAATTGATTTTTTTTAAAGAAAATCCCATTTTCCTTGAATATTATTAGTTCGGTTAACTGATATATAAAATTCATACTTAATCAAATGACTTTTATTAAGAATTTTGTGCATAATGAAAAACCTTTATTTTATATTGGTTACTAGTGTTGAGTTCAAATACTTACTTCATCGTCGATTGTAACTGATGTGCTAGGTTAAAATGATATCTAAATTTAAAAGACATATATTGAAAACTGTCACTCAAATTAAAACATGAAATCGCAAAGAAAAGTAATCTTATTAATATCTTTTTTAATTCTTTAAGGTAATTAATTAACTTTCTTAAAGTAATTTTCTTTAGATTACATATTCATACGTAATAAACCGTTAGAAAAAAGAAAAGATAAATAGGCATGTTTGTACTTTTCATAGTACAGTTTTCAATTGTGACATACTTATTCGTCATGAAAATGCATATCACGAGTTGCAAAACAAAATGATGTAACTAAGTTATTTTTTTTTTTTTTTTGAAATACGTAAATTTTTTTTTAACTTTTTCTTATTTGTAATACAGAGAAAATATAGTAGTCGCGAAAAAAATTCGAACACTAGATTCTGAAGAATTTCTACGTCTTAGACCTCCCTCAGTTCGAAAAATACATTTTTAGAAAATATCTTACTTTCGATCTGTCTGTGACGAATATAACTCAATAACACTTTGAGGTAGACGGTACAAATTTGGCAAACGTCTTTATACCAAATTTGATTTCTACCAAATTGTGAGTAAAATCCGACGTCCATCAGTCCGGCTGTTCGAATATGAATTAACAAAATAACTACTACATCATAAATAGATAAGATTCGGCACACAGATATAACACTTGTTAAAGTATGAGAAAGAACCAACAACCAGTTGACTGCATGTCGACCTGTCCTTTCAGGAACATGTAAATACAATTATTCAAAAATGCAATAACTTAAATATATCAAATTAGATATGGGATTTTTGTGACTACAAGTGAAGTTTTGTATCAAATCTTTGCTTCAATCGATTGAGAAAAAATGACTAAAGCACAAATTCGTTTTCCGGATACTTTTAAAGGCATGCAAGAGATTAAACCCCAAAAAAATCGCGAAAAATGTCACGATAAATTCCGTAAAAATTTTAAAATTTGTGCCAGAAGTCAATATTTCGTAACTATTGTACGCCAATGTTATGCAAGGCATTCTCCGGCATGAGTTTATAAAAGAGTATGCGAGAAAGTTTTGGAGAGACATCTACCTCTGATTTTAATTTTAAAACGCCTTTTAAGTAAGTCAGCTGAATAAAAACATCACAAAAAAGGCGAAACAGAATTTTCGATACTTCATGCAAATGGAAGCTTTAATATTGCTGTAATAACAAAGCATCCAAAATGTAAAAGGATGAAAAAGAAAGAAAAAAAAATGCATTATTCGAAAGAAAATGAAATGTCAAAATTTTTTAACCAGTTTATTCAAAAAAATAGAATTTTAAAGAGGCCCAAATTTTTTTAAAATTATTTTTGTTATAAAATTTATAAAGAAATGCATAATATTTGGCACAAAGTTTTAGTATCTAAAATGTAGATTCTTATCAAGATTTGAAGAAGGTCCGACTAAAGGCTGACGGTTTATCGATCTATTCTTTTACGTGCTTATAAACGCGAGAATTAAAAAGTGCATTCATTTAAATAAATGAAGCCCAAGATGTGATCTTGTGAGTGCAGTTGTAGTTCTATGCCGAATTTTGATTTCAATCAGTCGGAAAATTATCTCCAGAATACATATTCGATATTGGGTACTTGTGTATTAGCCGTATGCCAGGGATTAATTGCCCAAATAAGTCGCCAAAGATCGGATGATAGATTCACGCCAAAGATCTGTATTTCCTAACTATCGTTCGCCAATGCTACGCAAGGCATTCGCTGCCTTATTCTAGGCTTACATATGTGCGCAAGAAAGTTTTGTTATTCCCAATTTTTTTGTTATTTATGTATTTATAGTTTTACTTTGCTTTATTGTGATGAGAATCGAATACGCGCTCTGGAATTATATTCTTCTGTTTCGTCAAGGCCAAAATTCGACAGATATTACTATACTCCACTATATAATCTTGTCTATTCTTTATAAAATTTTAAAACTAACAAAATTACCTTTTAATGTTATCATTTTAATTTCGCTCATTTTTTTCTCTAATTTTAAATAACTACACAGTTTTTAACAATGTTTTTATTGTTAACATAAAATTCAAACTAACTCATCTCCTCACCAAAACGTACAACTGCGTATTTTCGTCATTTTTAAAACTAAGACAAAAGATTGTTTTCTTCGGACAAGAATTCTAAAGTAGAATTATCACTTTCTTTATCTTTAATGAGCAGTCTTATTATCTTTTATTGAGCAGTAAATGCTTTTTTTTAATTGCACAAACAGTAATTTGTAGTAGATTATTATTATAGTAGTAGTAATGAGATAGTAAACTTCATATTTTATTTACACCTTTTTTCATGCTGTATTATAACAAAAATCAGTGAGCTGAGGTCTTATATTACGTTGATTCATTATATTCTCATTTCAAGTTCATTCTCATTTCAAGTTGGATCTTCTAATTATTCTGTTATTTCTACTATTTTCTTTTAACATTTTTTTAAAATTTTGTACTTGGCAATGCATTTTGCTGCAATTGATTACTATTTGTTTCAATCTGATTTTATTGGTTAGTTTTAATTTGCCTGTTCATGAACATTATTGACAGAGAACAATCAAAATGCAAAAAAATAAAGCTTTTAATATAATTATACAATTAAGTTACAGTTACTATACATTTTTAACAAACTTTCTTTTTTGTCTCTTAAGTTCTTTAACAATGAGCATGGGATTTTTCTATTAATTTCATTAGTTAATTTATGATAATCATATCTGAGATAATCTTAAATGGGTAATATTATTTTTAGATGGGCACATCTTTTAGTATATGTGTAACAGAAATTCGAACTGTCAGTTTTTATCAGACAACTTTTTTACTTTAGAAATAATTTATTTTCCTTTATATATATTTTTTAATTTTAATTTAATTTTGCTTCTTTGTATTTCTTGACGGATTCCTTATAAGCTTAAAATAGATATTTTTATTTCATTTTTTCAGAATACATAAAATTACAACCTTTATACTCGGAACACTTACATTTACGAAAAGGTTAAAAGTTCTGCTTTCGATAATATTTTGACGTCAGCTGTTAATCTAGAAAAATCCAGATTCTTTTAACCGAGATTTGAAATTCAAAAACATTATTATCTCAGTAGACTGATAGATTATTTTTGCTCAAAATGTGTAAAAGGGTAAATATTCCCATCATATTCTTTTTTTATTTTTTAAGAACAAGGATTTTTTTTTATAACAAATCACAGACTTGAAAAAAAATGTCATTATCTCTTGCATTCATATAAATTGTTGTCTAAAATAAAATTTCGAAGTTCCAGATATTGCATTATGCTACTGCGTGCTCAAAGATGAACTTTAAAATGCTATATTTAAAGGATGGCATGTTATCTATACATTATATTATATGATATGAATTATGCAGGAATTATTCTAAACACTGAATGACTGTTTTGGCACTTGAGTACTTCTTGAGCAATGCCTGTTTGTAAGAATAGGAATTTTCAGAATTTTAAATAGACTTTTAATAAAAAAATTACCGAAATTTGAACGTTTTCCCCATTAATCTGCATATTAGGATATAAAAAGCTATTCTTGCACTACTTCAATTTAAAAAAAAAATATTAAGACTTTTTTGTTGCGCTACTTTCATTTCCTTAAAAAAACATTTCCTATAAATTTAATGAATTTTTTAAAATGTACTTAAGAATATTTCAAAACAAAATTTTTCATCGTTTTAATTACTAGATTTATCCTCTGGTGCAATGGGATTATGTAAAATAAATTTTATAGGTCCAAATTTTTAAAAAATCAAAATTACTATAAAATTTTAAAGACAAAATAAAAAACAATACAAAATAAACCTGAAATATAATCACAGTGCGATATTTTGGTGTGAAAATTAGAATCTCCCTCAAGTTGCTTTTTTTTGGTTAATAATTACGCTTAAAAATGAAGTCCTTTTATTCATTTAATAAATTTGTTTTTTACTTTTTCGTAAACGTAGTATAGGGAAAGCATATTAATCGCGAAAAAAATTCGAACTCGAAATTTTGTCGAACCTCTCCGTTTTAGATCTCACTGAATTCGAAAAAACACTTTTTGGAAAAATATCCGTTCATCTGTCTGTTTGAGACAAAGATAACTCAAAACCGCTTTGAGCTAGACAGTTGAAATTTGCTATACGGTCTTTACACCAAATTTGTAGGTTTCCCGTTAAATTTCGTCTGAAATCTTTTCAGTGAAAGTTCGTCTGTCCGGCTGTTCGAATATAAGTTAGCACGATAACTACAAAGTGAAGATTGCTACATAGATAAAATTCGATATGCAGATTTAAGGTCTATAGTAAAGACACTTGTAAAATTTTAAATCAAATTCTACGAGTTGACTGTCTGTCGGTCTGTACTTTCAATAACAAGAGAAATTTTTAATTTAAAAATTCAGCGATTAAAGTATATCAAATTTGATATGGGATTTGTGATTACAAGCGTAGTTTTGGGTATAATTTTTGTTTCAATCGATTGAACTAGTTTTAATTGCTTAAAAATTGCAACCTAGACGCAGTAAAAACTAGATTTAACTTTTAAACTAATTAGATTAACTCACAACTTTTTTTTCATAACTTAACATGCGGTTATTTAACAAGATCCAGTTTTCGTTACTATACTACGAAACATACTTTGTCATGTAGGGGACTCAAAATAAATTTTGAATATTCGTCCGAGCTCCACAATTTTATGCTGCAAGATAACACGATGACATATTAAGGAGTTTGCGAGAAGGCTTTGGAGAGATCATTTTTGCTATTTGAATCAGGCGCAAGTTAAATATGCTTTCTTGGTTAAAATTTAATACCAAATTTCAGTCATATAAATAATTTCACCTCTACATTAGGAAACTCCTATCGCATGGACAGACAGATCTTCTTTCCTTTAATAATTTTTATGTTACACAAATCGATGATTTGTGTGAAGAAATTCTCATACAAATTTCATTAGTCTAGCTGGTTTTGATTTTGGACTAACTATTGCATTCGCTTATAAACAGACAACAGACTAATCAATTCATAAATGTGTTCTTGAAATTCAAGGAAGTCTAATCCGCGGACACTCATCAAAATCTTGAAATCGAATCTTTTGATGATTATAATAATGGTTTATTTCTTCTGTAAAAAAGTGCAAATAAATCGGGAAATTCCTCACCTCGATTAGTTTTTATTAATTAAATATTATTAAAAACGATCGACCTGTGATTGAAACAATTCGAAATATCTATAAATGTAGCATTTATTTTTATTACTTTCGTTTCAAAAGCAAAAATTTATTAATTAATTAAAGTTTTAAAAAAATTAAACTATTAATTTCTTTAATATTTTTAAAATAATAGTTATCATTTTTTTAAAAAAGAAAAATAGTCAAGAAAAGCATTTATAATCTGGGGAATAACTATTTTTTTTATAAAATATTTTCAACATTATTTTTAATTAATGCATCATTTTCTACTTTCAGATTCGCGAGAAAATATTTCTAATCGAAATAGACCCCAGAAAGTTTTTTGAAGGCGAATAGAGACATGTAGAAAAACCTCAAATCCAGGAAATGTCTTACGAGTCCTCGAATCTTCATATATCTTACGAGACGCATAGATTTATACCGGTTTACTTCTAAAGTTTTTCTTAGTATCGGTGAGGGGAAAAGAAAAAAAACGGAGACGTTTTTATGTATTTTTTTATTGCGTATGTTTTTCGAATCGAATATTTTAAATTGAATTCCTTAATGCATTGGGAAAACTCAGGCTGTAATGAAATTAGGATAATTGAATTCTGTTTCCGTGAATTTTTTCGCAATCGAGACTAAGAAAAATGTTACGCGACATAAAATGTTAATAAATGTGTGTTAAAGAAGAAATCTAATAAAATGAATTATTCTTTTGGATTTATTATCATTAGATATGTTTAAGAAAACACATGTATTAAAAACGCTTTTGCTTTTAATAAATAGAAAACTTTTCCTTGTGCATTATTTTCAATTTATCTTGATGTTTTGTTGGGATCTCTTTAGATCTTTTCTTTGTATTTCATTTAACGATGTAGTTAGCCACTGTTTTTATAATTTAAATTTTGCAGCTTTATTATTACTTGTCTGTAGACAAATACATTTTTTACATAATAGAATGTAAGGTGAATATACTATTATCAATTTTTTTTTCATTCTTGATAAACAATTTCTGTTTTAACTACGTGAACTTTTATTTAAAATTTAAATTTTATTTGATTACTTGTTTTTAATCTTATCAATCATTTGAAGTTTGTATCATGCGCTAAAATGTGTGACAGGTTGGAAAAAATGAAGACTGTATCATGTGTTAGAATGTAACGTATTGGGAAAATAAAAGAATTTAGAAAAATTGTACAAAGATAAAAAATACGTATGTAACACAAAGGAAATATGTTTTTTGATCAGCAAAAGATAGAAGTGTCTCACAAAAGTACTAAAAGCAAAATATACAAAGAAAAAAATATTGTAATCTTCATCTCGAGATTTTGTTGAATCTTTATATTTTACTCCTGTGTCATGGATATATGAAAATAAAATACAACCAAAACAGGAAATAAATCGAAAGTAAACCAGAGTGAAAAAGAAAAGTGCATAAAACATATGAAAAACGGAGTGAAAAAAAACGAATCACATTCAAAATTAGTGAAAAAAACTGGATTGAAGGAATTCTGCAGAAATAAATCATAAATCAGAAGCAAAATTGGAATTAAAATGAAAAAACGGAAGAAAAAAAAAACAGAGTGTGACAATCCAAATTAGTCTTATCCTTTGATAAACAATTAATGCATCAATCCCCTTGTTTCACATCAGGCTTAGTTTATTTGCACCTTTATTATTGATTTACGATATTATATATAGTTTAGGAAATTTTATTTAAAATCAGGATATATTCAAAACGTTTTTCACTCAGGAAAAATAATCAAAAACTGGATTTGTTCTGCCTTACTCACTTCAGCATTAATATGGAGTTTAATTAATGCTGAATTAATTAAATACTTGAATATACTTAAACATGATAATACTCTCTTAATTAATCAAGTATTATCTATGCAGATCTATACAGATAATGCTTGAAGAATATGCAACAGGAATCAGTTACTGAAATAACAATATTTTTACAATATTACATTTTTGCTTAGTAAAATTAATAAGGAAAAATTTATTAATTTATTTTTATTATTCATTAATGATAAATAAAATTAATGAGCTAAAAATGCTTTTAAAATTAAGGGATTTTATTGCTTATATTTTAATTATCATCGTTCAAGATTTTTTCTCCTTTATTATGTTTTAAACATTAAAGCCTTAATAGATGAAGAACTTCAATCTAAACTTTTTGATTCTACCAAAACCTTCATTTCTTTCAGTGCATATTAAATAGTACCATTTTGTCTTACGACATAGTTTATTTTAATTGAAATGTATTATTTTTACGCAATTTAAAATGATTTTATTACTCTGTCATCTTTCTTCTAGAAGTTGTTTGAGTTTTTATTACTCAATCAAACTTGTGTTGGCACAGCATGACTTACAACAAACCTTGAGCCAAAACACTCAGCCATATTCTAGCTGCTTAAAATAAAGAACGATTCACAGCATTTTTTTTTCAATATCAGGAGCAATATTGGAAGTTATATGGTGTGGAGAACGCTCAATCAGCAGGCGGAAGTAGAAAAAGAAACAACGATGTTTATTTACACGAAGACACACAGGACAGTACAAAAGCGACAGCTATATACAGCACAGAGACGACTATCTTCAGCCGAGAAGTGTAGCATACAACCAGAATCTACTGCAGACAGTAGCACACAGCTCAGTTCAGCACGAGCTTGACTCCGTCGCTTCCGACTACTCTGTCTTCGACTTCTCCGACTCGGACTCCCCTGTAATCTACCTTCCTCTGGCAGATGCGGCTGCTTCCTTTTATAGGTCACTGGAGGCGGGGCTAGAAGCCTCTCAACCAATCAGGAACGTTCGAGGCGTATCTCGGTTCCTACTGGACGGATCGGGAAAATTCTCGAAATTTCGGGTATAATTTATTTTGGCGCAAAAGTCGCCAAATTGGTCGCCAAGTTGCCAAATGGTCGCCAAGTTTGTCGCCAAGCTCTAGTACCTCCGACGCGCACACGGACTCCGTAATACCGATGACTTTAAAACAGTCTTTCCGCCGATGGAACAAACTATGCTGGGAAGCCGAATTGCAGGTTTGTAACAGTATCTTAGTATAGTAAAGAAAGTCGAGCATGCATTTTGGACGCCTCCCCCTATTGGTTTTCTGATCAGCTGAAACTAAAATTTGACGTAGGAAAATAATTTTAATAATAAGATCAACTACCAAATTTTACTTGTCTGTGTCATTACGTTTTTGAGCTATTGGATGCACATGCATGGAAATGACAAATCGGCAGATGATAAGTTAAAAATATATTTCATATATTTCGATATATTTCAAAATTTGATTCGCATTTACACATTAAATCCAAAAACAGTGTACCAAATTTTATTCATCTACTTCTTCACGTTCAGTTGTTATCGTGTCCGCTTATATTGGGAGAGACACATGTAAAAATGTTCTGAAAATGAATTTCGTTCAAAGTTCATCAAAAATCGAGAAATTTGACGGAAAAAAAAAAAAACTCGTATCAAATTTTACCAGTGTAGCTCAAAGCATTTTTAAGCTATAAGGATATTCACAAATGAACTAACACAGTTTTCCAAAATGAATTCTTCTTATTCAGATAAATTTAAAACGCAGAAATTCATCAACATATCAAATTCAAATTTTTTGGCAATTACGTAGTATACTTCGAAAAAGGAGAAAACAAAAATTGACAATTCAGTACATCTTCAGTGTAAAAATTGTGGACAATTCAAAAAGCAGTACTATCTCAGCTAATCCAAACGATAGATCGTTTTTAATTTCTCGTTAAGTAAAAGATATATAATGAAAAATTCTAACTGTCGAAAAATTCAAACTCAGATTTCGACGGATGTCTATGTTTTAGATCTCCCTGAGTTTGAAAAACTCATTTTTTGACATTATGCCTATCAGTCCGTCTGGCTGTTTATCTTTGACAAAGATAACTCAAAAATGCTTTCAGCAAGAGGGAGGAAATATGGTATATGATTTGTATTGTAGATTTATATTAAATTTTACATAGAATACATTCGAAAGATGTGTGTCTGTCCTCCTGCTTGAATCTAAGTTACAAATTAATATAATTACACAAAAATGATTATTATTAATTCGAATATAAGTTACCTAGATGGATAAATTTTGGTATACAGATTTAACATTTATTCAAATCCAACACGGGATTGACTGTCTGTTATCTCATATTGAACTCAAAAACGCAATGACTTAAATATAACAAGTATAGATTCTCTTAAACTGAATTTAAAACTATTTCTGATTTAATAACTACAATCGTATATCGGTATAAAATTTCCAGTTTAATCTAGTAAGAAAAACCGTATCTAAACCACAAATTCGATTTTAGAATGACGATTGATTGATGAGGTTTACTGGCGCAAAAGGCATATTTGGTCATGATGGACCAAATGTGGCTCTATATACGGGTGAGAGTATTCAATTTTCGAATACTATTATCCGATTAATATCCATATGCCTGGAATTGATAATCAAAACCCTCGCTTAGGATCACTACACAATCTGTCCTTTCGACTGTTCGAATGTAAATTAACACGAAATGATAAAACGAAGGAAGTTAGATAAATAAAATTCGGTGCACAGATTTAACATCCATAACGCAGACACCTTTTAAATTTTGAGCCAAATCTAATAAGGGGTTGACTATCTGTCAATCTGTGCTCAAATGCGATAAGTCGAAACTTACATATATCAAATTCGGAATCTAATTTGACTGCAAGTGTAGTTTTGTGTCAAATTTTTGTTTCAATTGGTTGAGAAAAATATTTTTAAAATACTAATTCTAATAGTAATCGTCACAATCGTAATAAGTATAGTAATCGTCACAAAATTCGAACTTGAGATTTTGGCGAATCTTCACATATTAGAACACCCTGAGTTCGAAAACACAGTTTCGGAAAATGTCCGTCTGTCTGTGACAAAGATAACTCAACACGCTTCGAGATAGACGGTTGAAATTCGGTACACGGTCTTTACACCACACTTGCAGATTTCTATCAAATTTTAAGTAAACTGTTCAAAGGAAGTCCGTCTGTACGGCAGTTCGAGGCAAAAGTTATAAGTTAACGCGATAATTGCAAAGACAAAAAAGCTAGTTAGATAAAATTCGATGCGCAGATTTAACATCTGTCAAATTTTGAGCCAAATCCGGCAAAGTATTGACTGTCTATCGGTCTGTATTTTCAGAAAATGTAAATGGGATAAATGAAAAACGCAATGACTTAAATATATCAAATTTGATATGGAATTTTGTGACTAGAAGCGCGGTTTTGCGTCAAATTTTTGTTCCAGTCGATTGGGGGAAAAAAAAGAGACTAAAACACAAATTCGATTTTTGGATACTATTTATCTTTTGCCAGGAATTAATCGCCAAAATATTCGCCAAGGCTGACACGATAGATTCAATAAAAATGTTGAAATCACGCCACAAATTTTAATTTTTCTTAGCTATTGTATGCCAACGCCATGCAGGGCATTCTCTACCTTATCCAAGATCCACAATTTTTTGGGACTCCTTTACTAGAGAGTATGCGAGTAAGTTTAGGTGAGACCACTCCTGCTAATTTAAAATAACAAACGTGCGACTTCTTTAAACACCAATGTCTGCGATTTCTCCTTCAGTCAGTTGGTATCGGAAATAAGACTGAAATCTGAAAGAAAAAAAAAAGCATTTCCTACTGAGAAGCGAGAAGAGAAAGTGGCCCAAATGATAAAGCAGTTTAAGATGAAGAGAGGCTTCGTGTTTTGTATCAGTGATGACAGGGTCGGGACCTTCTCCGCGGGTGGTTTTTCGAACAGAGGGGGATGAAGGTGAGGGTCCACCAGAGCAGCTTTCGCAACGCCAGCCGATCCGTCTTGCTGAGCTTCCATGTTTACCTACGGGCCTCTCCTTGTTGGGCAATCTCCGTGGGGGGACGTTTTATCAAAATACGCGATATTTAAATACCAGAATTGGCGATCGAAGGTGCTGTTGAGCCCATTGTTCTCATCAATGCACGGAGAAGCAAAGATCGACCTCAAAGTTTCTTGAACTGGCAACACCAATGAAAGGTTTTCGTATCCCAGTTTTTAAAAGACAGTAGGTGATGGTGAATGATTTCAAAACAAAGTTGCAATGATGGAATTAAGCCCTGAAATGTGAGTTGTGTCAGCTTTTTTTTCATTGTTTTTCCACAAATGGTGTTGGGGATGCTTCATTGGTTTAGCAAAGTTCCAAGATTCTAGAAGGCAAGGTATGGAAAAGAAAAATATTTTTGGGGGCATTAGCAGGTTATAGCAATAAAACTTAAGGGCACACTCTTCATTCAAACAGAAAAATTAAAATGATTATTTTCTATATAAAAATATGTTTGCAGAATTTTAATATTTGGTTACAAAAGCGTAGTCTGATTTTTCTGGCACAGTTAACAACCTGCCCATTAAAAAATTCTCGAAAATCAAAGTTCATTGACTATAGGCAGGAAGGAAGGGAGGGGGCTTGAACATTATAGATGGATTAAAGGTGGTCTACAACTAGGCAACTGTCTAGGGCTGCTGGGTCGAAGAAAGGCAAAAAGTAGGTAGATTAAAAATGTTGTTGATCTAATTTCAAAATAATTAAATTCTAGTAATTATAAAATATTCGATAATATCAATAATTTGACAAGAATAATTGATCAAGTTCTTATATGTTTTATTATTTTTTTGTGATATTGCAGCATTTATTAGCAGCAGTTGCCTTCTTAGATAATAATAAGAGCAAATGTGGATACAATTAACTATGAATCATAATAAATTTTAAAAAAATATTCATTTTCTCAAAATTATTAAAATGAAAATTTTCCCTGGAATAACTTATTAACATGGATCTAATTTTAAAAAGTGTGGAAATGTGAAACTGGATTGACCAATTTATTGAAAAGGGAATGCAACGCCAAATAAAATATGCTAAAAAAATTGCTGAATGAGAATCATAGAAATAACTTCAAACTGTCACGTGAAATGCGAATATAAAGAATCCGCATAATTTAAATTAATAAAATAGTAGACCTCTTCTCATTATTCTTTGATATACATTCCAGCATAAAATGTGAATAATGCGAGAAAATTACGATCTCACACGAGATCATAAAACGAGAAAATTACGATCTCACAATTAATTTTATTACTATTTTATTACTATTACGATCTCACAATTAATTTTATTTATTTGCACACTAAAAAAATGTAGTGCGAGTTAGTAGCCACTAAAACAGAAGTTGAGATTTCATATCTGCGGGGATATCTTTAAACTCCGGCCAAAGTTACAAACAGTTCTGGCAGTTACATATACTAATGAAAGAACCAGATAATCAAACAAATAAATCAGATAAAACTACTTAATAACCACTTCATAATATCATTTAAACATAAAACAGATCACCACAAAGTTAATTGAATTAAGGAACTAAACTTACAAAGAAAAAGTTCACATTCATTGATTTCACTGCAAATAAAATAAATAAATAAATATAAATTATTTATTTTATTTATTTATTGTTATTGTTTATAATAAATCTAGCAATTTAGAGAGCCCTAAGCCTCACAATTCACAGAAATTGATAATATGCTTGCGAAAAAAAAATGTGTTTATAGAAGTCAGCATCTCTGAGTTCATCTTTCCTTTTTGAGTTAGACCTGGCAAACCACCCATACGACTTGTAAAATAATGATATATAAACAGTCTGCTGTTTAGATAAACAAATTGCTGAAATCACAGCATTTTTTTACAGAAAAAGAAACAAACTGTTTCAAATATGTTTCTTCCCTTTTGTTGTGATTCTAAATGGCCGGAGGTACGAGTATTGTAATTATATTTCTTATTTTCATAACAGTTGAAGATGGATTTTAACATATGAGAAATGGAGGAAATTTTTTTTAGTAGGACCACGTGCCGAAGTAAGAAATTCGACAGTTGCATTTTCAGATTATCAAAGAGACTTTTGAAAATGCTGCACAAGTTGAAAAACAGCGGTAAAGAAAATAATAATTTCATGTTGCAGCGATTCGAAAGATTTACATTAAAAGTATAAATAATCACACTTTTTAAAAATGTTTTTTGTGGTAAAGATTGCATTCGTTTCAGGGCTTAAAACATTCGCTCGACGTTATGTTCCGGGTCACCTTTTGTTGATTTTCTGCAGATGAAGATCGTTTTCATATTCTTCCATTTCTTTCCACCAGGTTCAGCGAACATACCGAAATGCTATGACTTAGACAATCCCAAATGTTTAAAAATGGAAACTAATAAATTTTTTTAAAGAATTCATGCCTTCAAACCGAAGAGTGCGGCATGATAATACTTGAGGCTTAATTCGAACAACTTTATTTAATTTTTAATTTTTTTCTCTTAATTATATAACAACGGAAACCTGTATTCAAAAATTTCGTAGGGAACTTAAATCTTTTTTTCCAAACCTCGTGTTAGAAGTATAGTTGAAAGGTAACATATTAGTCTTAATTAGTTTATTTTATTTAAAAAATTTATTTTCAATTATATAGTAGCGATAATACTCACATACGCACATAAAAAAATGTATTTAAAATTGTCTTAGAGGATATTGGTTAGTTTCAAGAGTAAGTTTGTAAAAGTGGGAAATTATAAGACTAATAGTTAAAGTCAAAATTGGTAAATTGCACTGCAGTATAAGAAAACAAAATGGTATATAATACCACACGTGTTTCCCTTGATATATCATTGCTTTTGCTTTTTACTGTACTATAAAATTACAATATTAAATATTTTTGCATATTTTTTCCGTTTTGAAGTTAAAGCGTAAATGCGAGACATAATAATTTGATAAATTTCGTTAATTATTTTAAATTAAGATTTAAACACTGAAAACGTTTTATTAGTATAATTATTTTATAACTATTTAGCTATTATCCAAGAATCACTAAGAAACCTTCTTTATCAAAAGTTTTACTTCCTCAGCTCATCAGAAGAATTTTACTGGTTGTATTGATTAGGGCGCCATATTTTGTGGTGATAGAATTTTTAATTAAAACTGATTGATTTTACTATGTTTTCTTGCAAAGAAAGTTTAAAAGGCAATAATTCTTAAAATTTGCATACCGGTGCTTAGGATGCCTGACAGTGAAGCCGCGGGGTTTCATACAATTTTCATTACTTTTTTTAATTCAGTTTTTTTAAATTATGACATGAAGTATAAATAGTAGTAAGTGGTTGGTAAAAACTTAGTTCTTAGCTTTGCTTCTACATATATGCTCTCGGCCCTTCGATAACCAATTAGTAGTTTACTAATGATTACTAAATTTAAAATAATTGACATAGCCAAAGAATCAAAAAGTGTCAGCTTCAAACACAGTTCACATTAGTGTGAAATTAATATCACTTATGGGGAAACCTTGAATGAATTCGTCAGTCACAGCCACTAGATGGAACATCTATGAACCAATTTTGTAGATTTTTTATCGTTTGGGGTAGGGTTTTTGTAGGTTTATTAATTATAATAATCGTATAAAAGCTCAACCCTGAGATACATCATCAAGAGTTATCTGCCTTCTCCACATTCCATTTTCGATACTGCAAAATAAAATTTAGACAGAGTCGACAGCTCAACAACTCGACTGATTTCGCCAATTTTCGTTCCTAATTAATTGTGCTACTTTGCAAACGTAGCTAACTAATTAGAACCCTTCATCATTATTATACAGTCATAATTTAAAATTGTATTTTCTTTTGTTCTGATAAGAGATATTTCAACATTTTTGAATATATTAATGCAAGATTATATTAACGTGTTTATGTTCATATTAATATGGCAAGACTACAATAAGGTTAATAATATGATCACCAAAGATGGTTGGCATTAAAAAAATTATCTTAATCATGTCAGTCTACTTTGATGAATTATATCCTATCACAACAAAAGTATAATTACAATAATATAAATAAAAGTTGCACAATATTTATGATTGATTAACTATATTTCAAAATGGCGAAACTGTCAAGCTGGGGATTACATTTGGCGCAAATCTTCCAGAAGTTAGTACTTAGGCAATATTAAAGTTTTATAGTTCAATATAATCTCTAAATGTAGAGAAAGGATATGCGACCTTAGATGACGTATCGAAGAGTCGTGAGCATTTGTATGAAACAAAATTTCTTAAAATCAGTCTAGAGGTTGAGGATGGAAAGCTCTATCGCAGGTTTTCTTCATTACAAATATTCTGTGAAACATTTATTATTATTATTATTATTATTTCTGTAGAAGAACATAATAGAAGGCAGGTGATGACTTATTTAGAAGTTAAGAAATTTCATATGAAATAAAACTTTTGAAAACAGTTCAGTGGTTTGAACTGGAGAATTTTGATGTGGGAATTTGTCACAGAGAATATACAATGAGGTTTGAATTCCATTTTTTTTTTTTTTTTTTTTTTTTTTTTTTTTCAAAACTGGAGGTTTGTGAAAGGTGACTTTTGATGACATTTCAGGAAGTCATGGATTTTCATATCAGACACGAACTAGAAATCGAACCAGTGGTTGAGGTTCGGGGTTTGTTTAATTGGCTTTCCTTTTCTTCTGTTTTTTTAAAACAGTGGAACCTCGCTTAATGAGAATATTTCCTTCTTGAATCTTACTCATAATGCAAAATACTCGTAAAGAGAATTTTTTTTCGATGGAAATCTATGCAAAATAGGGCAACTGTTTCATTCTGAAAAGAAATATCCAAACAAATTTATAATAATATAGCTTAAAAAATGTATATTTATTTTTATTAACAAGAAAGTTATCTAAAGACATTTATCCTTATTTAGCTACGCTTGAAAATTTGGAAAAATGAAGCACAGCATTATCGTTAAATGAATTTGTAGCGATCATAGCTATTGCCTTATTATGAAAATGCTTCTCAATGTACAATGCAATAATTTCCCATGGTTTCAGCATTTCCTTTATTACTTTAGAAAGTTGTTGCTGAGATAAATCTATTATTTTCTCTTCTCCTGACTAAATCTCCTCCATATCTTTTTGCTGTGACATAGAATGCAGCTCCATAAATTCTTCGGTAGTTCTGGCTATGTTTTTCTCCCAGCTGATCGATGTCATTGCTATTCATTTACAGCTCCATCACTCTGGATATAAACATATTCTCATTAGTTAAGGTTAATGAGTACTGGTTCAATCCCCTCTGAGTTGCATTCGACAACGCTTTATAACCAAAATGTCTTCTATATAGATATAAGGGTCTCTTAAAAAAAGCACTCAATACAGACTGATATAGACTTATGATTTAATTCCTGGACATAAGAATACGTTTAACGATCAACAGGTTCATTCGTTCTGATTATTCGCTTATTATTGAAATTTGTCTAATATTTTTGTTTTTTACCTAAAGCGCTTTATTTATTTTCTTTCAATGTACACAAATTACTGACTGTTTGAAAAAGCTTTCACGGGGGCTCCTTAAAAATAATTTGCCATCGAGAATCGCAAAAGTTTGGCAATTACTGGTTTAAAGCCTCAACCAATAAAGAATGTATCATAAAATCTTTCTGCTCTCAGAAGGCTTTGGCATATCACATTTCCAAACAACCAAACAACGGTCCTCTCAACTTATTCCCCCATTTTTGATTAATTACCTAACAACATTTCTTCCCTCCACAGTGTGTAACATTATACCCTAGACCTAAACACACGAAACAAAACCTCATTTTCCAGTGAGAGTTAAGACATTTCACAGTGGCACGATCTCTAACTGTTGCCGTTCAAAATCTGTGTTTACAGCAATCGTTTCCCCTTTCCTGATAAGGAATTGCCAGAACAACGTGCGACTCCTCAGGATAAACTCACGAACTTGTAAATAAAACATTCCCTCGCTCCCCGTTGACTCAAATTGCTGCTTTGATTGACAATGACCACAGACCTTTCATTCGTAAAAACTTAGTTAGGGCGATAAAAACGCGTTCTACCGTGGAAACTTTATTTTTCTTTTTTTATGCCCCTCTTGTCTGTTAACGTGCGGTTGCTGATGGTTAATCGTAATCGTAGTGGTATCTTAAATACTGGGAAGGCCCACGTTTCTTGAGTTGTAGCCTTTCTTGGAAGATATTTGGAGTGTCAGACGATGCAGGCGAATATTTCAGCAACTTTTTCGTTACTTTTATTACTCTTCCTTTAATGAGGTTGCTAGAGACTAAGGGCACCCCCGATATTTGTCTGCTCTTTCCATAGTGAAAACTTGTCCTGAATTTTAATTTCATTTCTCGAATTCTTCCGAATTTTGACTGAGTGTTCATAATGAAAATTTCCCCTAATTATTCCTGAATTTTAATTTAATTTCACGGATAGTTCTCAGTTTTGACTGCTTATACAAGGGTTTAAAATTGTCCTTAATTTGTCCAGAATTTTAATTTCTCGGATTGTTTTGAATTTTGATTGCTTATTCAAGACAAAATTATCCTTAATTTGTCTTGAATTTTAATTTAATTTCTACAATTCTTCAGAATTTAGACTAATTGTGCAAGAATGAAAATCGTCCTTAATTAGTTCTTGATTTTAATTTAATTTGTTGGATTGTTCCGAATTTAAACTGTTTATTCAGGAATCCAAAAATGTGATTTGTCCTGAATTTTAATGTCTCCGATCATTCTGAATTTTGATTGCTCATTCAGGAGTGAAAAATTGTCCTTGATTTGTCCTGATTTTTAATTTAATTTGTCAGATTCTTCCAAATTTTGACCAATTGTTCAAGAATGAAAATTGTCCTTAATTAGGCCTAAATTTTAATTTAATTTCCCAGATGTCCGACTTTTGACTTTTATGCAGAAGTCAAGATTTGTCCTTGATTTGTCATGAATTTTAATTTAATTTCTCGTATTCTTCCGAATTTTTACTATTTGTTCAGAGGTGAAAAATTGTCCCTGATTTATCCTGAATTTTAATTTCTTAGATTGCTCTGAATTTTGACTGCTTATTCAGGAGTGACAAATTGTCCTTGATTTGTCCTGATTTTTAATTTAATTTGCCAGATTCTTGCGAATTTCGAATAATTGTTTAAAAATCAAAATCGTCTCTAATTAGTGCTGAATTTTATTTTAATTTCACAGATTGTTCCGAATTCTGATTGTTTATTCAGGAATCAAAAATTGTCTTGCTTTATCCTGAATTTTAATTTCTCGGATTGTTCCTAATTTTGACTGTTTATTCAGAAGACATAAATTGTCCTTGATTTGTCTTGAATTTTAATTTAATTTCTCGGAACCTTCAGAACTTTGACTGGTTGTTCCGGAATGAAAATCGTCCCTAATTAGTCCTGAATTTTAATTTCATGGATTGTCTTGCATTTTGACTGTTTGTGTTGGAGTGAAAAAAGTTTCTGATTTATTCTGGCTTTTAATTCAGTTAATTTCTCAGATTGTTTTGAAATTTGACTGTTTATTCAGGAGTTGTCAGAAACTGTGCATGATTTACCTGAATTTCACTTCAGTTTCACGGATTATTCCAATTTTAATTTAATAAACTGTGGTGAATAGCTTATAAGCCAGTTAACAGCTATGCTACCCGAGCAACTGCTTTTGTATCGTGGTTATGTTACTCGGCTGAGAACCACAAGGTCCCAGGTTCTATCCTTGCTCATAACCATCCGCCACAAAACTTTCACTCGCCAATCTCGAAATTGCCCGATACTGTACGCGATGCATGTCAGTTCTAGTTAGCAGTTTTTAAACTCATCTGACCATTCGTTCAGTGCAGAAAGCTTAATCTTTCCCTCATGTGATTCTCCGATCGGCCTACTTCCAATTCAAAATACAAAGCCTCACAATGAGAATATTCTTTGCTTGCATCTCCAATATCTCAATTTTTCACATTTTAACGCCAACTATCAGTTGGCAAGATCAGTTTTTCTTCCCAAATGGCCAGATTCTCTCTCAGTCTTTCTTCGCACTTTTCTTTATCTGATAATCCATTACTAGTTTTTAAAAAAATGCAGATTTAACATGCGTATTGTTTAAATATCCAGACTATTGCTATCTAAGAGACGAAAAATTTCCGTTATGCCAGAAAACTAAACAAACCGGAAAAATTATTCGTTAGTGTTGCCACAAACGGTGTGTCTAAAAGTAGAATTAGTAAATGATACTGTTTTAAACTCTTTTGTTGTTAATTTGATGTTATTTAAACCTTTAATTTGTCGTTTTTTGTTATCATTTCGCAATCAAGTGCCATA
>JAPMOR010029352.1:647085-709602 GCA_026543865.1 Argiope aurantia
TTCTACCTTATATATATATATATATATATATATATATATATATATATATATATATATATATTAGGTAGATATTCGAGAAAATGGAGATAAAACGTCCAAATGGCAAGCATAAATCTTAAAGCACTACTGAATTGAACTAAAAAGATAGATATTCCATGTTAAACAAAAACTAATCAGGTATTTAATTTTTTTAAATTTTAATTAAAAATGCATGAAATTTAACTTTTAAACTTTTTATATACGTAGAAGGTATTATAATAAAGTTAGACAGATAATTTTCTCTTGGCATTATTAGAAAATCCTTAATAGCCATGGCAGTCTGGATTTTCGATTCCTGTACAATATTGAAAATGTGTTCCAAATATGAATTCTTTGTTTCAGGATATTTAAAACAGTATTTCCTTTCGTTCGGGTAAGACACCACATTCGTTTGCTCATTTGTTATTCAGCTCATTAAAGGCGCTTACCACGACTATATTAAAACTTTCAATATAATGGGAGAATAATTAGTCGCTGAAGTCAGTCAGATTTCTATCAACAAAATCGTATTTATATTGATTAATCAATGATAATTAGCTGTCAAATTTCAATAGATGATTGACTCTCAATCATGCATTATGTATTAACTTTCCTGCACACACTCGAGTATGGAACTCGAAGGATTCTTTTTATGTTGAGCAAGTAGATATAACACGTCTGAAGGAGACTATGCCGTCACACATCATCTCTGACATCGAACTGTCTGAACCTCTTCGCAGGACAATTCAATTCAAATCCAAAGGACAAAGCCGATCTTTGATTTCGTCGGGCGCATTAAGAAACAGTATTAGTTGACTGCCTTGGTTTGAAGTAAATGTGCATCATACAGGTTTTTTTTTGATAACTTTTTTCATATATGAAGTAATTTTTTTTTTTTTAAAATCCTAAGACGTGAAAATGGAAAATTACACAATAATGCAGACAGAAATTTTTTTGATATATTTATTTTTATAATTTTTAAAACCGGCTAATTTTTTTAATTATTTTTATTTAATTTGTTTGTGCAGAATTTGGAATATTTTTATTAATGGCGAGAATATAAAATTGAATCGAAAAGGGGGGAAAAAATTGAAGGCTAAGTTAACTTGAAAAAAATGTGTATTTATTTCCCCCAGATTCGGTTGGTACCATTTTTTTAAACTATTTATTTTATAGGTCTTTAGCCTAGGGGAGTAAAACATAATTCTTAAATTTTTTATAGCAATTTTGAGCCTTTTGTTAACGCGCATAGGCCAGGCTTCACGATCTAGTGTTGGGCCTTCCCACCCGAATTATACCATAATAATGAGCCAAGAATGAACTGCATTCTTAAACGACATTCCCGATGGGAAGAAATCAGGAACCAATCGGCTAGGGGTCTATCGTGCCAAAGAATTTTCTTGATTGGATGTAAGATTTTTTTTTTTTTTTTTTATAATTTACAGGGCTTAAGAGGAACAATGGTGGGTATTTTTCGGTTAACCATGCGGAAGTGAAATGTCGCCAAATAATTTAGAGCTATGCCAAAATAAACGGTTGCCAAGACTTGCACCAACTTACATGCAAAATAATGCTAAAACTTTTTTTTTTTTTTTTTTTTTTTTTTTTTTGCAACGGTTTAAATTATTTGGCGATTTTCACCTGGCAGCCGATTAAACGAAAAGTACTGAATGTTTGTTTCACAGATGCGGATATGAATGACATAAACGAAAATATTCTACATCACAAAACACAATTTAATAAAAATAGAAGAAAAGAAGATGAAAACCGATTCGTTTTGATATCGATCATAAATATGGCGGGAGTGGTCTTCCCAGAGTATTCTTGCATACTCTTTAATAAACTTTCCAAGTTTTGCTTGGCATTGGCGCACAATCATTACGAAATATTAACATTTGGCGGTAATTTAACATTTTTACTGAATTTATTGTGTCATCCTTAATTTATTATTTGATAATTTATCCCCGGCATGCGTTAATGGTGTTCAAAAATCGAATTTGTGTTTTAGACACGTTTATCTCAATGAAACAATAATTTGAAGCAAACCTTCACTTGTATTCACAAAATGCCACATCCAATTCGATGTAATTAAGATATCTATCAATGTTTGAAAGGCATTTTTGGTCAAAATTCACAATTTTTTTTATTTGAAAACCCATTTATTTGGGTTTGCAAACCTGTGTTTGTTTTAATTCTATGATAAATAGGAATATTTTTATAAATTACTGTATTTTTATAAATTACTGTAGCTGAAAACGAAGCTGAAAGTACCAACCGGCAGTTGAATTTCTTCCAACATTTGATCAGATACACGCCTCTCTGAATTATAATTTATTTTATAATATATTGTATCAGAAGCTACGGGTTTTACAATATGTTTTGAGCAGTTTTTATCCGAAAGGATTGGAATTACATCTGCTTTTGAGCATTGTTTATGTTTACAAAGCATTTTTAGTACAAGACAAATGAAAGCTTTAAATGAATTTTTTTTGAAAAGCTTGGATTTGATAAAAAAAAATTCATGCGCAACATGATATATTAAAACGTTATTAATATATTACTTTGAAATTTTGCATATATCTCGTCTTAAGTATTCAGAGCCGGCCTTCTCTTCAAAGGAGCCTGGGTGCAAAAAGTCATTTGGGGCCCTCATTTTTTGTAAAGTAAAAAAAAAATATTTAGATCTGAACTTATATTATTAATGCATATTTATTTAAATGTGATTTTTTTTTCTAATACATCAATTACTTCAGAAAAATTACAAATTTGAAATTTCTTTTTCGATGCTTAATACAGCAAATGCATTTAAGCTTTCTGAACACATGCTTGACCGAAGATAATTCTTTATAAATTTTAATTTGCTGAAAGAGCGCTCAGCATTTGCTGTAGTAACTGGCAACGTAAAGAAAAGTTTTAACACAGTTAATAACATTTAGAAATAACTTATTATAATTATTATTTAGTGTGCATTGCAATATGTCTTGCGAGTTATTTATATCTCTTTCATTCAAAATCAAATCCCGTAACAAACAAATTTCTTGGGTTAGGTCTTCATCTACATCATTATTAAAAAACGTTGCAAAGTTTTCAGAACATTTCTCTAATTCATATTTTGTATCTCGAGACAAAGCCTGACGACAGCTACGCAAACACCTTCAATGCATTTTAATCTCTCTCTTAGAATTAATCAATTTTTCTGGCGTCTTTGTGGTTTTTAAGGGTTTAAGACTGAAATCATGTATAAAGCTTAGAGGATAAATGTAGGAAGAAGGTATATAAATTATTTATATCATCATTTTTCAAAATATTAAGTTTTTTTCATGTATAAAACAGATTTCTAATTAAAAAGGAGTTTAACAGAAAATGAAAAAAGTTACAAAATACTAATTATATTTAATACATTCCATATTATTAAATTTTAACAAAATGAATGATTGCATTTCACTTTCCAGGTTTTGAGCCTTATTTGTGCCACTTGATGCTTCAATTCAGTTTCTGGATACTTTTTATAATAAGACACAATGATTAAAGGTTCGGTAAGGCTTCTTGAACAGTCAATCAAATAAGAATGGGTTGACGGTGTGCCTAGCCAAGACTTATAATAGTTAAAAAATATAGTTTATAATTTATACATAATAGTTTAAGTACATTTTTATAGTTTGGACTTATAATGTTTAAAAAAATTCAAACTCCATATTTTGAAGAATCAGCACGTTTTAGATCTCCCAGAATTTTAGAAACTTATCTTTTAAAAATAAAATCACTCTTATGAGTGAACACAATTATTCAAAAGTGTTTTCAGCTTGATGGATGAAATTTTGTACATGGTCTCTGCTTCAGATTTTTAAATTTCTATCAAATTTTGAACAAAATGCATTTAGAGGAAATTTGTCAATTCGGTGGTCGGAAAGTAATTTAACATGATAGCAACGAAACGAAGAACGCTAAATAAGTAATATTTGATTTACAGATTTAACATCTGATGATGTCGTGTCAGCGTTACAACGGAAGGAGGAGTCCAGTAGCTTCTGAGGGTAAAGACTCCTGCGCACCTGAGGGCAGAAGTCTGACTTCCAGCTCATATGAAGATGACACTCACACACTCGCTTGCACAACCGCTTTTTATAGAGGGGCTCTTTCACATACCTCACAGATAGAACAACACAAGGGGAAGAACAACCATGCCCGAACCCGAGACGCCCAGATCACGCGGAAGAGGCGCCACTCTTTAGGCCTCGAAGTCAGCGATTTAACGTCTAAAGTATTTCAAATCGGAATTGACCGTTTGTTGATTTGTTCGTTCACAAGCGTGTAAACGTAGTATCAGCTATTAACTTATAAAACAAGACTAAATTCTTAGAATAACGAAATCACCATTTTATTTTTCAAGATAGAATTTTTTACACTGTTGCCAAACACATCAACATAAAATAACTGTTGCCACAAAAATACAATGCCGTTAATAATTATCTTACATTCGGCCATCCTGAAAAAAAAATAGACGACCCTGTCCATAAAATTACGAAAATGAGGCACATTGTAAATTATTCAAAGTACATAGTCCTGAAGGTATGTTGGCAATTTTTTTATTCTATTTTCTCGTGGAGCATTTGGGAGTTCATTAACCATATCTTCCTCTTCATCATCATAGTCAACGTCAACGATTTCATCTTCATTTACAATGTGAAATAGTTTCATCTGCGATGCATGAGCTGTAGTTGTATAATGCCGTCTTACACGTCCTTGTGCTTTTGTTCTAAAATCTGTGACTTGATATACATCAGATGGAAACACCTTCACAACTACAAGGGGTCCTCTGTATCGAACTTGCGTTTTTGTGCGACTCCCAGGAGTGGTTTCAGGTAACCGTTTTACAACGACAACATCGCCAACAGAATATGTATGTGCATCACAGTGATGCTTATCAAAATTGGACTTCATTTTCTCTTGTGCTTTCAGTATATCGTTTCGTGCTTCTTCTTGCAGTACTCCAGGAGAAACATATTCATCCGACATTGGAAGCAATTCTCTTGGAAAATTATCAAGTTTTCTAGGCTTGTATCCAAATAATAGGTGGAATGGCGCTTTGCCTGTAGATTTGCTGGGCGACCAATTAATGCATCTCTGGATTTCAGGCAACATCTTGTCCCAGTCCCTATGGTTATCTGCATGCACATTTGAGGAAATCATAGGTATAAGCACACGATTTATCCGCTCCACTTGTCCATTAGCAGCTGGTCTTTGCGAGCAGTTCACAGTATGTTTTACGCCATGCTTCATGCAGAATTCTTTAAATGCTGATGATGTGAAACATGAGCCTCGGTCAGTAACGACTCTGATAGGACTTCCAAAGTCATTTATGAATTCTTCAAAGTACTTCAATACACATTTAGTAGAGCAACTAGTACATGCACGTAAACGAACAAATTTTGTCAAATTATCAATTATTACTAATAGTTCAGTATTGCGATTCGAACTAGCGTTAAAGGGTCCCAAAAAGTCCATGTGTACTATTTCAAAGGGTCGTTTACCTGGCGGAATTGGATTGAGTTTACCCTGAACTTTTCCGGCGGGTACTTTCGTAAAAGCACATGTAACGCATTGATTTATATGCTGTTTTACATATTCTGACATTCGAGGAAACCAGAAATGCTGTGTTATAAGTAATTTGACCTTGTCAACTCCAAAATGACCCGAAAAATCGTGAAAGCGTACAACTAAATATTTCCTCATAGATCGTGGCATTACAAACAATTTTTTGCAGACACCGTTGTCAATTTGTAAGCGGTACAGTATTCCGTTTATAAGTTCATATTTACTGACAATATTTTTCTTTTCCGCTTTTTTCTTGGAGCATTTTAATATTTTAATGATATTGTTTAACTCTTCGTCCTGGGACTGAATTAAAGCTACTTTGTCTTCTTCAGTACTTATATAATAGACACGCGGTTTCTCACTTATATTTAATGGAATACTGGTATCAATTTTGACTAGTTGGTTCGGACATTTCACTATTATATCTAATGGGCTGCATTCAGTGGCTTCTTTAGATTGTTCAGGATCTTCGTCTTCTACTGGTGCGCGACTCAGGGCGTCCACATGGGTCATCTGGTCACCGGATTTATGCTTAACATCGTAATTGAATTCACTTAGCTGTTCTATCCACCTTGCCGTTTGGGGCCTTATATTTTTTTGAGTTTTTAGATATATAATTGCAGAACAATCTGTAATAATAGTAAATCGAAGACCAAGAAGAAGGGATCTAAGGCGACTGAGAGACCAAACAACAGCCAGTAGCTCCAATCGGCTCGAATAATAATTTTCTTCATCTGGATTAGTACGTCTGCTTACACAATAGACCAAGCGAAGGGTATTATCTCTGTCTCTCTGAAGTAGCATTCCAGCCAAACCCACGGAGCTTGCATCGGTGTGCAGTTCGGTTTCATCCCGAGGATCAAACAATTTCAAGACTGGTTTGGATACAAGAAGATTACGTAATCTTTCAAAAGAAGTTTGATGTTCATTGGTCCAGACAAATAATTGACCATTCTTTAATAAGCGGGTTAAATCAGCTGCAATTGACGCATATCCAGCAATGAAGCGACGGAAGAATCCAGTCAATCCTAAAAATCTCTGAACTTCATCCTTTTTTTGGGGAACAGGGAATTCGGCAACAGCAGCAAGTTTTCTGGGTCCAGGTTTGATACCATCCTTGCTGACAACAAATCCTAAATATTCAATCTCTTTTTTAGCAAACTCACACTTTGATAGTTTCAACGTTATCCCTGCATTGCACAATTTTTCGAGCACTGCTCTAAGCATATTGATCATATTTTCAAAGTTAGAGGATCCAAAAAATATGTCATCTATGAAACACGACACACCATTACATAATAAATTGCCTAAAGCTAATGACATACATCGTTGAAACACTGCAGGCCCGTTTGAAAGACCAAAGAATAGTCTAGTGGGTTCGTAGTGGCCGTCTGGTGTTGTAAACGCGGCCTTGCGAGCTGACTCATCATCCATAGGTATTTGATTAAAACCCTGGCAGGCATCAAGAATGCAAAACAAACTAGAACCAGCAATTCTGTCTAATAAATCATCTATATGTGGTAAAGGGAATTTGTCCTTGACAGTCTGCGCGTTTAATTGTCTGTAGTCAATCACCATTCGATATTCACCAGTTTTCTTCTTTACAAGCAAAACGGGACTGCTATATTCAGATGAACTATCTCGAACAATACCTTGATCTTTCATTTCTAAAATAATGTCTCTTAGAATCTGCCTTTCGTAGTGGGAAGCACGGTATGGAGAACGAGCGACAGGAGTACTACCAGCCTTTTCAACTATTTTCATGACTGTATTGTTGACACATCCCAACTCATTAGGACTTAGAGCGATGCACTTTCTGAATTCATTCAATAGGTCACAGACACGTTGCTTTTGCTCATCCGATGTGTCTGGTCCAATCTTTATGTCATCAATTTTAACTTTTTCTTTGAGATCTCTTTTGGCAATAGCAACTAGATTTTCTTTGTCACCGTTGATATCGGGATATTTAATAGAATCAACATTTTCAGTCGACCAAACACCTCTTAAAATAACTCGATCCTTCTTTAAGCGTAGAGTATTATCGCTGCAGTTAACTATGGGTACTAGTGTTTTACCATCTTGAATTAATAAAGACGAACTAGATTCATTATCAGCGTTATCAAAAGTCATCACTTCGTCATCCGTTGATTTGTTATCTACAACTTCCAACATTTGTATCATATTCGGTTGAACAGTTATCGTTTTTGATGCTCTCAGAATAGCAGTTGCATGGGGTGATTCTTCAACTCCAATGTTCGCTAGACGTCGAAATTCATCCATGTGAAACATTCTAGATTTTCCTTCCCGTCTTATCATCACTAAATTTGGAAAATCTATCAAATCCTTTCCGACAATGACGAATGGCCCTTGAAATGTATCATCATTTACAACGTGCAACTTCACATCCTTTAAAATTAAATTGTCTATAGCCACATTTACTGTACAAATTCCAAGTGATCGTGTTATGCCACCTCCAATTCCTGTTATAGAAATAACATTGTTTTTAGGTTGAACAAGCACATTAATTTGCTTTGCAAATGAGTATTTTATCATTGATATATCAGCCGCTGTGTCTATTAATGCATCTGTATTCATTCCATTTATTGATACGATTTTAAGTGTAACATCTCTATTAGAGCATGATAAGGAGGATAAATTTACTGTGAGATTACTACGTGATTTAGGACATTCCCTAGTTCCATGGCCTTCAGTCCTACATGATGTACAAAACTTAGGTCTTTTAGGTTTTACGCAATCACGTGCCAAATGACCTTTTTCGTAACAATTATAACACGTAATTGGCTCCATCATTCGATAATTAGTAGCAGAACGATTATTTATTTTGGTATTATATTGACCACCAATATTCTTATTATTTATGTATAGACCAGATAGCTCAATGTGTTCGTCAATTTTATCAGCCAAGCTCGTTGGCGACTTCAACAGTGACCATTCACTGATATAATATTCTTGCACTGTTAAAGGTGCGTCTTGCTTCATTCTATCTGATATTATTAAGTCCTTTAAATTTTCAAAAGTTTTTACATTTAACCCATTTATCCACCCATTGAAATAAGTTTCTAATTCATAGTAGTATTCTCGCCACGTACCTCCAGGTTTAATTTTATGCGAGTAGAACAATTGGCGAAATTTTTCAGCACTTAGCTTGAAACGCTTAAGTAGCAGTTCTTTCATATAAGAATAGTTTTCAGCCAATTCTTCAGGTTCTCTTATAATTATGTCGACTATTTCACTAGGAAGAACACTAGTCAAACACGCCATCTATAGAGAGGTTTCCATATTTACCCTCTTCATTACTCTCTCAAAATGTACTAAATATAATCCAATGTCGTCATATTTCAAATCAAAATTTCTTACCTGAGTCTTCCAGTCTATTTTCGGGCTGATTTCCACATTGGGCGCGTTTTGAGCAATTGGCGATAACGATTTGGCTTCAATTTCCAGCTTCTTTATCGCCAAATCATGTTCTCGCATAGCATTTCTTTCTGCAAGTTCAAATTCTTCTTTACGTTTTAGAGCAGCTTCCTCTGCTTTTCGATCGGCATTTATGTTACCGATTATTCCATGTATTATATCTTCATCATAATTCCTACTTTTCTTGATCAAACTTATCAATTCCACGACTTTATTATTTTCTCCGATTTCCTCTCCAAGTTCCACTGCAACGAGTTCTAAATCCTTTTTTCGTAATCTCGCAAGTAAAGACATCTTTCTAAAACTATACAATTATCCACTTCTTATCCCACTTCTGAATTATTAACTTATAAAACAAGACTAAATTCTTAGAATAACGAAATCACCATTTTATTTTTCAAGATAGAATTTTTTACACTGTTGCCAAACGCATCAACATAAAATAACTGTTGCCACAAAAATACAATGCCGTTAATAATTATCTTACACAGCGACTTAATCTGATTATTGATCTTAGCATTAAAATAGTTTGGTATGGAATTTTGAGTTTCATTTGGACAAATGAGAGTCCAAAATACATATTCAGTTTTCTTTATTATTCTACGAAGCAATAAACGCTCATGTAAGGGATTTTGAAAATTGGTGCTTCTTGAATCGATGTTTTTTTTTTTTTTTTTTTTTCTGCATTAGTTTCGAGTGAATTTCATCTTTCAGCATATTTTTGCGCGTTTCTTCTTTTTTTTCTTTCACTTTTCTTTTACCTTCCACTTCCTTTGCTTAACTAATTACTACACTAATATGAGATGGCAATTTACCTCAAATACAGCACCGGTCAGAAACTTATTTCTTAACATATTAAGTAAAAAGGAAATTTGTTGTCAAATTTTACTCAACACATTTTTTACAAATTTTAATCAATTTCAATCTTCATCGACAGAATTCGTTTTACATCCTTCATGAAAAATCTAGATAATATTCGAAAAAATTTATAAATTAAAACCCACATAATTTAATTAAATATTAAGTCCCCTTTTGCCCCCTCTAGTATTCCATGCTTGATTATTAGATTTATTCTATTGTTAACTTAGTAATAATCATTGGTTATGTTTCAGTTGTTATTGAATGCAGAAGGTTTCAACAATCACTCTTTATTATTGTTGTTAGCAGAAATACTACTGTTCAATGTTAAACAAACGCACAAAATGCAAACAATATAATAGATGAAACAATGAATCTACCTTCTGCTGCTCTGTTAAGAATTATTTCTCTTTTTGCAACTGATCGTTGTGTGACTTTTTTTTTTGCTGAGCTATGCTTGGTGCGTTTTGTGAACATTTCAATGAGGCTACTGCCATCATTGGAGGGATCGTCCTATGGACGATCTGGGAACTGTTGAAATATTACATGTTCCCTCACTTACCCTCACTCGGATATCTGTTTTTCGATCCCGATTTGGATCAAGACATTGATACACCATCTGATCCACCTGCGACTACAGTAGAATCCGTCCCACTGGTTCGCTCCTACACGGTATTTAGGATTTGCCAGGCTTTAGAACTTCCAGCGAAACTGGCTCCATCTGCAGAAGTCTGATATCCCTGTTGTAGAATCCTATACGGTCTACAAGCTGTGTTCTGCTCTGGGTTTGCCTGCACGGATGGCCCCTGTCGGAGTGCCAGTTGTAGAATCCTTTGCGATCTACCAGTTCTGCTAAGCCTCGGATATTCCTGTGAGATACCGGTTGCAGAAGGACGCAGTTTAACATCAAAATTTCGTCGGCTGCCCGATGCAGTTTTCAGATCAGAACTGTCTTCGGATGCAGCGATGGAGGGTGGGTGGGCGGGGAACAAAAGTAGCCCACCTCCACGTCGTGTTCCCTGGGCAACGGTGCAGTTCTTTGGAACTGCATCGGCTCAGAGACTACTCAATTATGAAACAAATAATGAACTTTTTATTTAATTAGACAAAACTACACATTTAATTCTTTATTTTGCGTTTTAATGCCCCAAAATTTCATTACAAGCATCAAATTCAGAACGTGTATTTATGGTAGCAACAACTGCAATGTTTTTTAGATATACGCGAGAATCATATGTTTTATCTTTAAAACATAAAAAATTATTTAAAATATGTATTTGACAAAGAATTGTTTTAGAACTCACACATACGGAAAATCAGTCGCGTTGACAATCATAAATCTGATGAAGGAATCTTATAATGACCTAAATTTGAAAAATTATAATGACAAAAATTTACAAATTCATAACATAATTCGTCGCCATATATTTATAGCCGGTTATGACAAAGTTGATTAAAGGCCTTATGGTCAGAGCCAGTCCTCCCTTCAAAGGGGCAGGGGGGTAAAAAGTCCTTTGGGGCCCTATGTTTTTGTAAAGAAAAAATTACAAATCTGAACATATATTATTAATGCAAATTTATTTAATGCGTGATTTTTTTTTCTTTTTTACTGATGCATTAATTACTTCAGAAAAATTACAATTTTTTGCAATTTCTTTTTCGATGCTTAATACAGCAAGTGAATTGAAGCGTTCTGAACGCATGCTTCACCGAAGGTAATTCTTTATTAATTTTAATTTGCTGAAGGAGCACTTAGCATTTGATGTAGTGTCTGGCAGCGTACAAAAAAGTTTTAAAACAGTTAATAACATTCAGAAATAACTCACTATAATTATTATTTAGTATGCATTGCAATATCACTTGTGCGTTCTTTACATCTCTTTTATTCAAAATCAAATCCCGTAACAAACAAGGTTCTTGAATTAGGTTTTCATCTACATCTGTGTTATAAAACTTGACAAAGTTTTTGGAATATTTCTCTAATTCATATTTTTTCTGAAGTTGTTATATCAGTAATTAATTTGAAATCAGAAATACTAGTTGGTATACTTTTAAACCCATTTTCTATTTGTACAATAACAGTATCAATGACAGTGTTAAAAAATAACATCTAAATTCCTCTACCGGTTTTTTTTTTATAACTTCGGAACATAATCTTTTCCTTTTTCAAATTCGTTTTTCAGGAAAATGTTCAAATTATGTGCTAGCACTTTTGCTTCATCGAAAAATGTGTTAAAATTTGTTCTTAAATTTTGGATTTCAGCTTTAATTTTATTCACTAAATTGAAAGCCGAGTCAAGAACAATTGTTTCTGCTTGAAATAGTTTATTGATAGTGTTAATTTTGAAAAATATTGCAAACAATACTATTAAACATAAAATAAATGACATTTCTTGCCCCTAATAAATTTTTAGTTTCGGATACCGCTGTATTATCGTTACTTACGTCATTTAAACATCAATAAATTCTTCTTAGGTGTTACAAGTTTCCTTCAAACTGTGTATAGACTGTTTCACCTAATCTATTTTGGCTATTCAAGGAGTATCTCATAATGGTTTAAGAGTAATGCTGAAATGCTTTGCAGAATTTCCCATGTGTTTCCCATTGCAGAAAATAAGCAATATAAACGTTGTAATATCCCAGACAGTTTTTTTTACTATATATACTGCTGGAAGCGGCATTACAAATAAATAAATTAAAGGAATGTGATAGGCAAGAAACAAATTGCATGCAGATTTAGAGAAAGTATTCTAGATTGCACTCCTTTATATTTCCCTTTCATGTTACTACCGTTGTCATATGCTTGCCCTCTACGATTCATAATATCTAAATCAAGCTCAGTAAATCTTTTCAATAAAGTTTTTGTTAGTCCTTCTCCAGTCACATTAGTTACTTCAATAAACCCTATAAATGACTCGTTTATAGTTAACCTTTTCTCTTCAAATTTTACATACTAATAATGATTGAAGTTTACTCCTTATGGGAAATATCAGGAGTACAATCCCTTTGTATACTATAGTACATGACTGCTTTTATATCACGTTTAATTTTGTTAAGGACTTCATTTCCTAATGGAGAGATAATTTGTTCTTTTGAACTATGTGCTAAATGATGCACAATTCTACTTTTCAAATTTATTATTTTGTTTATATGATCCGTTAGCACAGGGTTGTATTTACTTAATAATTCAATCAAACATAAAAAAATTCCATTATTAGGCTATCCTTTTATTTCGCAATTTCCTCGAAGTGGAAGATAAGAAAAATAGAATAATTTAACTTGAATTGTTTTACCAATAGTTGAACGTAAATTTAGTCGTTTTAGTAATTCTTCCCAAGCAATAAACGAATTAAAATGACAACTAGAACGCTCATGATCTTGGCCACCTGTAAATCGCGTAGTTTGGTCATCTCTTCTTTTGGAAAACAGTGTACAACAAAAACAAAACACGAATCTTGCGTTTTTGAATAAATTAACCACCTGCGGAGTTGGGTTTCACCATTCGGCATTTTTTTGAAGTAGTACGTAGTGGAAAATGATCTACCTTCAGCACTTTTAGCAAAAGATCCTATGTGTTGTACAGGTCTGCTTTGACACAAAACATTCTAAATTTATCAGTTATAATACTTGGCCATAAACCAGGATCATTTATACTCTCTTGATCATATTTGTTATTGTTATTTCCGTCATTATTTTCTGATTCTGTCATATTTGTATAAGCACACGGTTCTTCAACAAATTTCCCCGTTTCAACATTTTCATTTCCACACTGTGTAGTTAGAGTAAAAATTTTTTCCCCAGTTGAAGTTTGAATTGTAATTTCTGAAGTTGAAGCAATTTTTTTTCCAGAATTACTTCGATGCCAAGAAATGTGATCTTCTTTTGACTTCTTGTGAAGTTTAGTTTTTATTCTTTTTTTCTTTTCTGATAATTTTCTTTTTTGACACTCAGAGCGATATTTTATTGATATGGACATGGTTATATCTAACAGTATTAAGTAGTTTATAGAATGAATTATCAAATTAATATATGCTATACTATACGCTATTACGTAGTAAGTGAGATAAGTGACTGTAAATCCACTTACCTTATATTAATAATATTTGCACACTTGCACTAGACTATAATATATACTGTAAACTTCTTATATTTCCAAATCCGTCGACTGCTCCATTTAAACTTCTTTCTTAATTCTTCTTATTCTGTCGTGGCTGTTGAAGAAGTAATGCAGTGTGCATTGCCAGGAGTTGATCGTTTAATTTATCTTGGCTTTACTTTTCGTTTCAACAACTAAATATAAAAAAATATGCTCAGAAGCACACATAAAATATATTACATTAGATGTAGAAAAAAAAAGTAGATAGTTGATTATTTACAAGTCCATTTGAACCCAGCCTCATCCTCGACTTCTGGGAGCCGCATGCGCCCAGAAGTCGAAACCGCTCTGCCTTAATATGTCTGAAGGAAATCTCCTCATTCATAAATGAATCCCCCCACCCCTTTTATAGGTATCACTGCGATCGTTGCCCAATAACAGTGTAAGTCGAAGCTCAGCCAGCCACGTGGAAACAAACTTATATTTTCAGTATGTGTAAACGCTATTATTGTTCAGAACACTATTTTAATTTTTGATCACAGCGGGGCCCCTCAATCGCGGGGCTCCGTTGCAAGCATCCACCGCACCCCCCCCCCCCAGATGGCCAGCCCTTTAAGTATTATAAAGGCAATGAACTAGGGATATAACTCTGAACTGAGTAATTTTTGATTTAGTAGATTTGAATTTCCAACAACGAATTTTGTGAAATTTTCAAAACAGAATACTTGATAAGCTATAACTTTTTTGAAAATGCACATACTTCTTAGATTCTAATTCACTCCCTTTACCATAGCTGTAAGTATGTTGCATATAAAAATAATTGGAATATATGCAATAGAATTTTTTGTAGAAGTTTTGCTTTGTGTTGCAATTATCACTATTTTTTATACAAACTGACGCATTTTACAGAATCTCAATTGACACAGAATTTCCTGATCAATATTTTTTCATTATTTGTCATCACATTGACCCAGAAAATCAATTGAAATACTTCATTAGAGGATTTTTCAAAAATTTGTCTCCGTAGTTAGACAGATACCTTCAGTCATTGTATTTTTGAATTAACGCGTTTACATTAGATACGCATACAGATAGATAGACAGTAAACCCGTGGTTGTATTTCTATAAAAATTTGTCAGATGTCTACATCATAGATATTTAATCTGTACACCGAATCTTATCTATCTAGCTCTCTTCGTTTTGTAGTTTTGTCAGTGAAACAGCCGAACAGATGGACTTCCTGAACTAATTTTATTCAAAATTTGATAGAAAATTTGGTTTATATTCCATATTCCAAATTTCATCCGACCAGCTAAAACCGTTTTTAGTTATCACATACAGATAGACAGACATTTTCTAAAAATGTGTTTTTCGAACTGAGGGAGGTCTAAAATGTGGAAATTCGTCAAAATCTTGAGTTTGAATTTTATTGACGATTACTATACTTTCTCTATACTACGTATACGAGAAAGTAAAAATTCTAGGCAAAAATACAACAGATACTTGATGTTTAGTTTAGTTTAGTTATATTAACGTCCAGTTGTAAAGCAACACTAGGGCTATTTTGGGACATACCTCGTAATTTTGAACCACGGTCAGGTGACAAGGACGACACTAGAGCTGGCACCCCTCTCTCCACACCACACCAGTGGGAGGACGTTTGGCCTGATGGATTTAATGTGCAACAGACCCCCATACACGACGGTTCTTCGGTGGAATCGGGTCTCCAACCTGAAACCCTAGGTCTAACGAGTTCAGACCTTACCACCGCGGCCCCTACAGATACTTGATAGAAAGAAAAAACGTAAAATAATTGAAAACTCACAAAACAAAAGTAGTTATTCAAGGGGGGGGGCGGGAATCGAAAACATATAACGAATTGAACAGGAATCGATTGTTTGGGTTTGGTTTGGTTATATTAACGTCCCGTTTGAAGCAACACTAGGGCTATTTTGGGACGGACCTAGTAATTTTGAACCGCGGTCAGATGACGAGGACGACACCTGAGCAGGCACCCCCTTCTCCACACCACGGGAGGACGTTTGATCATGACAGATTTAACGTGCAACAGACCCCTTTACACGACTGTTCTTCGGTGGAATCGGGTCACGAACCTGAAACCCTCCAGTTCCGAAGCCGAGACCTTACCACCAGGCCACCGCGGCCCATCGATTGCTTGGGAGGAGAATCTTTAGTTAAAGACCATCGAGGCTTAGTTGTTAAATCGAACAGTAAAGAATGTCTTCGCTTTTAGAGATAAATTCTATTAGTTTTCTTATCTCCCTCCTTAAGAGTGGACAAGGTAATTCATGTCGTAATATGATAATCAGAAATATGCTTCTACGAGTAGCAAATTTTCACTTTGATTGTAATTTTCTTTACTTTGAGATCACAATCAAGGAAAAAAACTGCTGAATGGTAATTCAATATTTATACGAAGATTACCTTATCACATTTAAAGGAGTTGCGTCAACCATCATAACACAATTTTTTTAGAGCCATGTGTCGAATTTTTTTCTTTGGCCACCAGAAAATCAGTCACAAATAGGCTTAAGAGCGACAATAAACTTCAAGTACTTTCACGATAAAATTAGCCATACATTATTAAATCCAATCTTTAAATAAATAACAAAAAAAGCATGTAGTAATATTCATTCGATTAGGTGTGTTTATTTTTTGCTCTTATCAGTCAAATTTATCACTTAGAATCGTTGCAATCGGTTGGGAACCAGCAAGCCACTTGACAACCGTAACTACAAAAGTAAACAAATACCTGAGGGAAAAATTTAGTTATCAGTTATTTGCACTTAGAGATACAAGCTGCTTTGCAATTGTCTTTGACTGTTGCCAGGTTACTCGTTCCGGTAGCTGACCCATTGCGATAACACGTGTGACATATTCAGCTATTGGTTAACTCAGGAGTGTGTTACAATGTGTTTTTGATATTTATTATTATTTTTTTTTCTGAAAAAGAAAGAACAATTTTTTCCAGAGAAATGGAACAAAAATATTTTTGTGGTCTTCTAGAACATTGACTGTATTGATAAAATAATAATATGTTCCACGTTTTGATGTTTTGCTTGCTTTTGTTTTAAAATTATAACTATCCAATTTGATTAAACAGCTTGGTTTCAATAGGTAATTATTTCGTAAGAAAAGTGTAACTGATACGTACACGTAATGTATAACAACAAAAAAAAATTTTAAAAAAATGAAAAAATACATTTTTATTGTACTTTGTACGACTTACGAACTGTAACCTTTCGAAATTAGAATTCATGTCCTTTGATAACCTTTGCAATACTGATTAAATTTATGATGACTCTTATTATTGGCAATAAAAATTATTAATAAAGATGATTTTATGTCAACAACGTTTATTTTAAACTTCCTAGAGTCTCTGCAATAGATCGTCTGGAAAAAAAAAGTAAGGCAGAATACATACACATAATTCTTAGAAAATTTATTTTTCATACAAAAAAACCCCTATATTTCATAAAAACTCTCAATTATAGTAATACATGACATATATAGTGTGACTAGTGACGGTAAAAATTGACGGTTTTTGAAATGACAAATTATGATAGCTATGAAATTAAACTTACAAGACATGAATAGGATAAGTCATGAATTTTCATTAACAGCTTCTCTAGGATAGAAGCAAGTGTCCACGATAAGTGGAAAGCAATGAAATGGAAAACTGCTCATAATTCAATGGTTTCATGCTCAAAATAACACACACCTAAGGCTTAGGTATGCTACAAAATGCAAATTGCTGCATAATATAGCATGCTCAGAGTAGCTTAGTAAATGTTGAATATACTCTGCTACAAGAACATTAATCTAGAATATATATATATAAGTAAAAAAAAACCAAGTTAATAGGAAAAAATCAAAATTAAACTAAATAAAAAAGAATCCGGCCTGAAGACTTTTTCAGGGGTCACCCTCAGGCAGGGATTAAAAAAAAGGGATTTTTTCTGTGAAGGAAAGCAGACTAAACAGTCTAATAATAATTCCTCGTGACCCGTAAAATCCCCTGAAATCAGGCCTAAGAGATATACTATTTTAACAGAAAGGAAAATACAAAACAATAAATTAGAAGAATACATCCACATTTGCATGTCTCAGGTATGATTCGTTATTTAGAGAGATTAAGTATAGAATATCTCGTGTTGAGCATTCACTGAAAATACAACTGCTAAGAGTTTCGCCTAGAATCGGTCTGAAGAATTTTATGTCCATCAATCAGTTCTGGAAACACTTGGGCGAATCCCAGCATTCCCTTACACACATTCAATGGTCATTAGGCACACTTTGCCTTCTGACTGCCTGTACCCATCTGTATATCTGGATACCATAAAAAATAAGAAATCGAATAACATATTTATCTCATCAATAAGAGTTTGCTAAACGAATACCTTATTGTAATAAGCTGTTGCATCTAATCCACCCGGAAATCTATTATTATAGGGGACTGTTGTTAAATAAAGTCAAACCATTGAATTATTGATAAATCTATAGGAATTTTTAATATTTTTGACGATTTATTTGCCTAATTTATGTAAGAAAATGCAAAACTTCTGCGCATTTATCAGATTTTCACTTACACAGTGGAATATTGCGACAACCACTTCAATGCAAATAATCCTTTTGCTGTTGGCAAGAGTATGGATTAATCATCATATTCATTGAGACTTCTTAGCTCATGTGATTTCTTTCCTTGAAGTCACTTAAAAAAAGTGACCGAATTTCATTCACACTGAATGAAATCTTAGCTATAAATTAGCAACGTCGCATGTAGTAGCATCAGATTCAATACCCATCTGCGTTATGTCATTGTTTGAGATGGTAGACATGAAAGACATTAAGGAACAATGTCGCTACTTGCTGGTAACTGTATTACTAAACGGAAACTTCCCCAAAAAATATTCTTAACTCGTTTATTTATTGAGAAAAATCTATATTTATAAAGCTCTAATAGCGTGTCACAGAAACTGTCCTTATTATTATTATTGTCAATTGGCAACGGTCGAATGTAAACAAATCGGCATACGAATATTTCAGATTGCTTCATTGAACGCTTTTAACACTATACTTAATTTGATGCCAGGCGCAGTTAATTAACAGGCGTGCAAAATATTGTTAGAAATGATTGGAAAGGGACTCGCCGTGTTACCGAAACATCCATTTATTTAGAAAAATGAAAATGTAATATAGGAATCAATCCGATAAAAACAGATATCAAAGACGATCGTGAGCGAAAATAGGCTTAACCGCCGCCAAACAGATAATCATCGTGATTTGCCTACGGAAATCGATGTTCATATCTTTCTAAATTATTATATAACAAAAATAATTTATTATCTTAAAACATAAGAAAAATACTCTTCTTTGATATCAATTTTATTTCCGTACATTTGTAATAGTTTTATAATTTTTAAAAAAAAATTAAATTTGATTTACATTATATAGCAATGTTTTTAAAGTCAAATTCATCCATCAAAACATTGAGACGCGGGCTTTTGCCAGTGTTAAAAGTAAAATTTAAACAAAAAAAGTACTTTCTTTGGATATGAACTTTGATATAGAATTTTCACTTCTGGTTTTATTTCAAAGCACATATAATTCTTAATTCGCATGCGTAGTAATTTTTAGTATTTTCAATTAAATCATTATTGAGTCATCATTCAATTAAATCCATGTTTTTTTAGTTTTATCAAGTAAAACAGTGAATTAAAAAAATCAGTCCATATTCAACTAATGAGCTTGAATGTCATTGAGTGCAAACTGCTGGTAGCCAAAGGGTGGAGTAGAAAATAACTACCATATTACTTTCTTCTTTTTAAAAAATTACTTTCAGGTCTAAATCAGATTCAGTCAAATGGCAAGACCAACCATTAGTTAATTATCAACTTTCTAATTAATTAAATCTCGATTTCTTATTAGTTGTGGCAGCTTGTAGTGAAATCCAGAAAATATGTTTCTGAAGTTCCATAACATTTATGTGCAATAGAATTCCGTCTCAACAGATTGCAATATTGGCGTTCAATAGTTACGAAATATTAAACTTTGGTGGGAATTTACTGTATCTATCGTATCCTCCTTGGCGAGTGTTTTGGTGATCAATCCTTATTATGCAATTAATAGTATTGTGGTGAATAGCATATAAGCCAGCGCGATAATCACGTCCGGGTCACCAGTTTGGTGCGTGGCTTAACACGCATTGCCACATTTACTTTAAATTAAAGTATTAAAACATTTCTAATTAATGAAAACTGCCAGCCATGTGGATAACAAAAATAAATTTTAATTACAAATTAAATTAACAAATATAGCTCATGATACATTGGCCGTACATCCATCGACCAGCACGAGGCAGAAGTTCGGAGCAAGCCGGCGAAGCCAGGAAGTGAGTCACTGGTTTTCGTTGGAGAGCAAAGTTCATCTCCATAGGTATGATTGATGCTTATCGCCAGCTGGCGAAACAAACAGTCATTTATCGCCTGTTTGGCCGCTGCAGTATCTTAAAATCGAATCTATGTTTTAGATGCTCTTTCCTCAACCGAATGAAACCAAAATTTGGCACAAAACTGCTCTTGTAGTCACAAAATCCCATACCAAATTTGGTAAATTTAAGTAACTGCGATTTTGAATTATCGCTTTTACATGTTTCTGGAAGTGAGAACTGATAGGCAGTCAACCTATAGTTGAATTTGGCTAAAAATATGGCAAGACTGACTAGAAAAAGACTACGGACCAAATTAACTAAAGAAGTTAAATCTGTGGGCCGAATTTTATATATCTAGCTCTCTTCGTTTTGTAATTATTGTGTTAACTAATATTCGAACAGCCGGACAGACAGATTTCCTCTGAACAGAGTTTACTCAATATTTAATAGAAATCTGCATATCCGATGTAAAGACTTTATACCTAAGTTCAGCTGTCTAGCTCAAAGTGTTTTGAGTTATCTTTGTCGCAGACAAACAGACAGACAGAAGGACACTTTTCAAAAATGCGTTTTTCGAACTCAGGTTGGTCTAAAACGTTTGGATTTTAGACTTTCGAGATTCATCAAATATCTCTAGTTCGAATTTTTTGATAATTACTATACTTCCTCCATACTACAGATGCAAGAAAGTAAAAAAAAATTGCTTCTTTTAAATTTATTGAACTGAATTTAAATATCAAATCAAACTCAAACTAAATAGATCCCAAAACAGCCGCCCATTGATGGAAAAAAAAGCATTAGTTTTAATATAGAAAAACAGATTTAAAATGAATTACTTTTACTTCAAAAAGTAATATAAGAAATTGTTTAGAATATTTCTCGTTCATTTAAAAATAAAATTTGAACTTTAGAAGAATAATTGACACGCATCACTTCTTCCGCCACAGCTAAAAGGCGAAAAAGAAGCAAGAACAAACTTATAAGAGCGAAATTAGAATTTAACGAGTCATTTAAAGCTTCAAAACTTTTCATTAAATACACAAAATATATTAAAACTAACGAATGCTACGTTTGCTATTTTAAGTTTTATTTAGATTATATATTTTTCGGCATTTTTATTTTCTTTCCCAACGTCAAGTTTCCCAAGGAAAAGTTACGTTTTGTTTATTAATGGCTGTAACACAAATCCACAGATGAAGTAATATATATATAGATATAACTTTATTTTTTTATAACTCTCTGAACCTCTTTTCTGTATTCCTTCATACTTTTATATCCTGTCTTTCAAAAGTAACACCCCAAACTCTTAGGTAAACTTCGAAATGAGACCGGAGTGTTTATTTAATAAACTGATAAGCTACCAAAAAAACAATAAGAAAATATTTTTCTTTTCACACTGGACCCAAGATGAAATTCGTGTGTTTGTTTTGCTCTTCTTAATATTTATGGATGAATGTGGAAGAGAAATAAGGTGCGGAGATGGGGATTAGAGGAGAAAAAATGGCAAGAAACTAATTTAGAGCCGGAGGGTTCAATTTGGGCTTGTCAAACATTCGATGGAACGCCTCTGGAAAACCAGTGAAGACTTTTAAAAAACAATTTTACTCGATTAGTACTCACTTCCCTGCTTGTAAGCGCTTCGATCAAGAGGTTTGTTTTTTATGTTTTTGCAGCAATTTTCTGGGCTTTCGTTTATTTAAATGTTGTTTTCGTTATAATTTTGATCCCGCGAAGTCTGGCACTTACAGAATGACATTAAGATTAAATAAAACACGAATGCTTTGTTATCGATCTCCGTGGTCTTTGATTTTGAAAAGAGCAGGCTGGAAGAAAAATCTACTGCACTTTCCGTAATTAAAAATCTTTCACTGTTCCGTAATTAAATAATCTTTAATACGTAAACGCATTTTTGGAAAAGGGCTCTATTTTTGCTTTATCACGTACGAAGATAAAATGTTGTAAGCGTCAAAAAATGTGACCATTAAAGTTTGATGAATTTCGAAGCTTTAGATTTCTTGGAATTCAAAAGATTCACTTTTTGAAATATGTGTTTTTCCACTACGTTATTATATTTATGTTATTAGACAATGCGTTTGGCAATGCAATAACTAGAGGGCAAAAATAGTCCAATCTCGCTATCGCTTTCTCGCATACAAAGATAAAATGCTGTAAACGTTCAAAAATGGGACCATTAAATTTTGATGAACTTCGAAGCATTAGATTTCATTGAATTCAAAAGATTCTCTTTTATGTCTTTTTACACTATTTTGTTATGTTTATGTGTTCGACAATATGTTTGGGAATATAATAACTAATGGGCAAAAATAGTCCTATATCGCTATTATACATCAATTACTGAATTGAAACGATTGCTATCTACAACTGATAGCAGCTGACTGATTCTTGTTTGTAAATTATTCTTGCTAATTCATATATCCTTATTTTAGTGGTACATACTAATGTATTATTAATGTACGCGTAATTACTAAATTTTGGGTAAATTTAAAATGCGATAATATATATGTTATTGTAATAAAAACAAACTAGCAAGAGTGATCTTCCTAAAACTTTCTCGCATATAATCTCATAAAGCTGTGATTCCTGAGAATGCCGTGCATGGTATTGACGTACAATAGTTATGAAATATTTTATTTTGGCTTGAATTTAGCATTTTTTCTGAATCTATCATGTCATCCATGGCGAATGATTTGGCATGGCAATGACTTAGCAATATGCGAAAATCGAATTTGTATTTTATACATGTTTTTCTCAACCGATTGAAACAAAAATTGGATGCAAAACTACAATTGTAGTCACAAAATCCCATACCAAATTTGATATATTTGAGTCACTGCTTTTTTGAATTTTCGGAAAGTGCAGACAGACAGACAAATAACGCGTAGCTATATTTGGCTCAAAATATGACAGATGTTTACATTATGGAAGTTAAATTTGCGTACCGAATTTTATTAATCTGTCTCTCTTTGTTTTGTAATTATCGTGTTAACTTATATTCGAATAGCCGGACAAATGGACTTCATCCAAACAGATTTTACTCAAAATATGACAGAAATCTACAAATTTGGTCTTAAGTTCATAAAACAAATTTCATCAGTCAAGCTCAAAGAGGTTTTGAGTTATCTTTGTCACCGACAGACAGACAAATATTTTCCAAAAATGTGTTTTTCGAACTCAGAGAGGTCTAAAATGTGGAGATCCGTCAAAACCTCGAGTTGAAATTTTTTGACGATTACTATTCTTTCTCTATACTACATATATCAGAAAGTAAACATATAGTTGAAATCGGACAAAAATTGTATGACAGCAAATCTGAAGCCACTGAAAAAATAGTCTCTAAAATTTAAAAAAACATCATTTTGTTTCATTTAGTATATGATGCAAAAGATACAAAGCAAGCACATGGTTTCCAACAATTAATTACTTATACCAGAAATTTATTTAATTCGTATATTTTAATTTGATAGAGCTTTAATATTATTTACTCACTCAGTGAAATGAATGTATCTCCAACAGAAATTAAATACAAAGTGCCTGCAAAATGAATGTCAATTTTTAAAATAGAATATATCCACCTGCATGTCTGTGACAGACAATGGACATTACAACAGTTTCTCAATAGAACGATTACTATAGTTTCTCACTACTACTACGTATATGAGAAAGAAAAAAATTAAAACAATTACATATATATAAAGTTAATAAATTTAAAAATATTAGCCCACAACAAATTATTAGTATGTTGAAAATGCGTTGAAATGTGAAAATAAATTGACCATCTAATCAAAAGAAGGGCCTCATAAGAGTCCTTCCTAGAGCTGTAAAATACCTCTAATTACTGCTCTTAATAATTCAAATGTCTTTGAGCTTTAATAAGGCATCATCATGTCGTGATTTGTTATTGTCTGCTAGACTATTGCATCATCCTTTAAAATTGCACCATGAGTTTTGAAACACACTGTACATAGAGTAAATTTACTTTTTTAGGTAATATATAAAGAATTAATCAAAAGCGCATTGTAATAGCTTAATGAACAATTTGGATACAAATCATCATCTTTTAACTAACTATATACTTTTACCAATCAACCAATCTAAGAAAATATGATACGAATTATAAATTTAAAATCTAAACCAAAATTTGAGTCCTGAAACATATAGATATAATATCCAAGCATTATAGCAGCAAATAATTATTTAAGAAAAGTATTTTATTTCGCTCATCAGAAAGTATCGATATTTAGAAACTGAAGATGGCTTTTGAGGAATTGGTGATTGAAAATCACGTGGAAATACTCGTGCAGCGTATGTTTGATTCGATTGATATTACAAATAATTGAAAACATTTTGCAGAATCTAGAATTTTTTTTTAGATTCTGATTAAAATAAAACTAAATGTTATTATTTTTTTTAAATATTTTCTACGAAGAATGACAAAGTACGATAAATATATTAGACATTTTCATTACCTTAAGGAACAACCAATAATTTTCATGATGTAAGCAAGAAGAAAAAATCAATATTCTAAAAAAAAAGTGACTTATGTTATATTTGTTTATCATGCCTGATATTTAAGATATATGAGATTTAAAATTGTGTAAAGATATATTGTGATTAGAAATTTTGTTTTATCACTTTTGATTATTATCACAATGTATCAATTTATTGAAATTTAACAATCTTAATCGATTTTGTTTGTTTATCATTTTTTATTCATATTTATTCTGTCCAAATAATGTATTGGTGCTTTTAAATAAAGGAACAACAACATTTTGAAGGTTGGAAGAATTAGAACAGTTTTATATTATTAAAAATATAAATTTAAAATACTAAAATTATACGCTTAAGCAAAATTATACAGTAAAAAATTCTAAAGAAATCGACAAAAATACAGGATACAAACAAAAAAAACAAAATTTTATATAATTTGAAAAAGTATACAAATTGATTATAAGAATTGGATTATAATTTCTATGCAAGTGATTTCTGGCGAACGAGAGAAATTGTCGGAGCTGCCTTAGCATGAAGGAACTGATATTAACGAAATATGTTCCCCAAAAATATATTGTGACCATAAATTTAATGTAAACGAAAGATAAAAACAAATTGCGATCCCATAGCGAAGATTCTTCAGAGGTTTCTCTGAAAAATATATTGCGGGCCGCGGTGGCCTGGTGGTAAGGTCTCGGCTTCGGAACCGGAGGGTTTCAGGTTCGAGACCCGATTCCACCGAAGAACCGTCGTGTAAGGGGGTCTATTGCACGTTAAATCCGTTCTGACCAAATGTCCTCCCGCTGGTGTGGTGTGGTGTGGAGAGGGGGGTGCCAGCTCAGGTGTCGTCCTCGTCATCTGACCGTGGTTCAAAATTACGAGGTCCGTCCCAAAATAGCCCTAGTGTTGCTTCAAACGGGACGTTAATATAACTAAACCAAACCAAACCAAACCTGAAAAATATATTTGAAAAATATAACATCTTTTTAGTGATTTTCGAAGGCATAATTGGCAGAATTTGCATCAGAATATGCAATGATTAGGAATGAAGTACAATTTAATGTGGACAGTTTCAATATAGGAAAATTCAGGGTCTGTAGACTTAAGAAAAAATTGTCGATAATGAGGTATATGCTTTGTAAATTTCAACAAGATAGATTTCAGTATCTTGTGAGTGCTACTACTTCTACCATGACCTAATGAATCTAAGATGAAATTGCCAACAGCGAAGAAATGCTTAATGAGTGTTTGGATGGAAGCGATGAAGACAGTTGATAGCAAGTGCAGACAAAGTTTTGGTTGTAGCTTTTGAAAATGATTCATAGGATTAAGAGGTACTGAAGCTGAAAAAGAAATTGTACCAAGTATGCCTTAGGTACAATTCGATTCTAACGGCGACCAAAAAGCGCCAAGAAAAAAATGTCGCCAATTATGATTCGCATTTTCAAAAATTTTTCAAAATAAATAATAATGCTCTTTAGTATATTCTTATAATTTGGCGACATTTTTTCCTGGCGCCTTTTGGTCACCTTTAGAATTGAATTGCACCGGATAAGGAGGGAGTTTCTCAAAAACAGAATGTAGACATTTTGTAGCAAGAAGGATAAGAGGAAGCTGGGAATAAAACTAGAAATCGATATAACTATAATAAAAGAATTTTGAAATATATATATATGTATATATATTTGACAGTTTCTTGACTAACAGAGAAACAAAAGGATTTTCATATTTCACATTCTAAATGAGAAGAAACATTTTTTTTTAATAAATCAGCTGGTATTGAGAAAAGTACGGTCATCAGATGTATGGGTTCCAGTCTAATGCCAGAAATATCAATTGATTCAGTAAATGCAATCAGAAATAAATTATTAAATAGCTACTGATCATCACTGAAATCTATATTAATAAATACTTTAATTATCGAAATAATAATAATGGGAATTAATGAGTGTTTTAAGAATTGATAAACCAAATAATAGGGATTAATAAACGCTTTGAAGGAATAGAGACTTAGATTGATGGAGATTTAAAACGGTTGCCACCAGATGTGTACACGGCAATTTTTAAGACGCGAAAAGGCAAAGAATCTTACGAATTAATAGGATAAAATTCCCTTAGAGAACTATATTTTTTCTTGAATTGAAACAAATAATTCGCCAAAAGAATGAATTGGAATTTATTGAAGCGCTGAAAACATTAGCGCGTGGAAACAGGGAAGAAAAGCATATTGAAATATTCAATTTCAAATAAATGTCACTATCAACAGACTTGAAGAGTTCTTTAGGTTATGGAGAAATAATAACAGTTATCAGAACGTTATTTTACTGCCATTAGCTGCAAAATATTCAGGTTTAAAGCAAAAAGATTTTTCTAGATTTTAATCAGTAATTTTAACAGGGGGTTCTCAGTTTCAGAGTTCAATCGTATCGACATAAAAATGGGTAATAATTATTTGCTTTTTCGCTTTCACCTCGCGGTTTAATTACTTAACAAGCTTAATGGCAAGCACGTGCGTTAAGAGATCGGCTACGTCACAAAGTTACAGGTAAAACAAAAGTGTACACACTCATGAAGAGGAAAAAAATTCTAAAATCATTTTTTTCCCTCAATATACGTATTCATAGCGAATGGTTTGCGATCGAACGCAAACTTGCAAAATCAACGGAGAAAAAAGTTTTAAAGGGATTAAAACGTAAGAAGTTTAATAAAGTGAATGGGTCACCACATCTGTTAACATTAACCAGCGTGTGAGGTCTTTCCAAAAGTTTTCTCGCATCGCCATCTAACAAACTTGTCAAGTCAAAAAACGCCTCACATTGCATTGTTGTACAATAATTACGAAATATTAACTTTGGCCGTGAATTCAGCATTTTTACTGAATCTATAGTGTCATCCTGGGTCAGTGTCTTGGAGATTAATCTCTGGCATGCGTTAACATTATCCAAAAAATCGAATTTGTGCTTCAGATATATTTTTCTCAACCTACTGAAAAAAATCCGACACAAAACTGTACTTGTAGTCACAAAATTCTACACCAAGTTTGATATATTTAAGTCATTGCATCTTTGAGTTATCGCGTTTAAATGTTTCAAAAAAAAGGATCAACAGATGGTCAATCCCTTAGTGGATTTGGTACAAAATTCTATAGGTATCAACACTATAGAAGCTAAATTTGTGTGTCGAAATTCACCCAACTAGCTCTCTTCGTTTAGTTATCGTGTAAACTTATATTCGAACAGTCGGTCAGACAGATTTTTTGAATACATTTTGCTCAAAATTTGATAGAAATCTTCACATTTGATATAAAAATCATATACCAAATTTCATTAGTCTAACTTAAAGTGTTTTTAAATTACCATTGTAACCGATAGACAGACAGGCGAACATTTTCCAGAAATGCATTTTTCGAACTCAAGGAAGTCTAAAAAGTGGAGATTCGTCAAAATCTCGAATTCGAATTTTTTTGACGATTTCTATACTTTATCTATACTAATTATATGAGATAGTAAAAGAAACGATGAACGTTGAGGATAACTTATTGATAATCTTATTTTATATTCATTATTAGGTGAGTTTTATCGAACGGAATGGGCGAAGACAGAAGTGTGCGTGGAAGAGGGAGGTGGGGTTGTAATAATTTTATTGACTTCACCGTCCACACAATTTCCTTTTGACAAAACTTCAAAGAAATTATATCGTATTCTGGTTATTTTATATTCTTAAAACGCAAAAAAAAAAAAAATCTGGCTTTTGGATTAAAAATCTTAGACAATTTATGGTCAGAATAGGTTTTCATATTAAAAAACGTATGGTAATCGTGAAAAAATTTGAACTCAAGATTTTGACGACCTCTATGTTTTAGACCTCCATGAGTTAAAAAACATTTTTCACATTATGTCTGTCGTTCTGTAGCATAGATAAAAACGCTTTGCGCAAGAGTGATGAAATTTAGTATACGATCTTTACACCAAATTTTCAGATTTCTGTCAAATTCTGAACGAACATTCGGAGGAAGTCTGTCTGTCCAGTTGTTCGCATATACATTAACATGATAATTACAAAACAAAGAGAGCTAGATGGATAAAATTCGGTAAACAGATTTAATGTCTAGATTGTAGATACTTAACAAATTTTGAGCCAAATCCAACAAGGATTGAACGTCTGCCAGTTTGCACTTTTCAAGGCATACAACAGCGATAGCTAAAACGCAAATTTATCAAATTTGGTATGAAATGTTGTGACTTCAAATGTAGTTCTATGTCAAATTTTTATTTCAATTGGTTGGGAAAATAGTGCCTGATTCAGAAATTGGATTTTCAGATAATATTTACCGCAGGCCAGAAAATAATCAGCCAAAAACTCGTCAAGGAGAACACTGTAGATTCAGTAAAAAAGCAGAATTTATGTCAAAAATTAATATTTCATAAATATAGAAAGCCATGCAAGACGTTCTATGCCTTACCCAAGACGCACAATTTTTTTTCAATTCCTACTATTAGTTCATACTCTCCCTATACATATTTATATATCTTGTTCAAATTTTCAGTCGTTAATAAAATACTTTTTAGTCATCCACTCAAGTTCAATTACATTTTTTAAACTTGTAGTGGATGACACGATATTAATACAGTTTTTTATAATATTAATTCCTTAATTAAATTTAGCTAATTAATTTTAGTTTTATATGGGAAAAATTTTCTCTTATATCAGATATTACAAGAGATGGATAAAATGAAAAATTATAGACTACCATCAGATTCATAAATTTAAAAGGAAAACAAATAGAAAGCGAATAAATAGTAACCAAAAAAAATAATACTCCAACACCATATATAGAAAAGGAAAAATGGACAATTGCAAGGAAATTCGCTTTCTCTTTTGTCACTTAATATTCTGATTCCGTCATATGTATATTCATATTTATATTAATTGTAATTATTTAATAAAAAGTAACTGAAATAAAATGTTTCTTTGTTGACCTAAGTAGGAATTGACTTAAATTTTTTTTATATATTACTTGTTTGGAGAGTCGGCGATAAGAACTTTATTAGACAGTATGCGAGAAAGTTTTAGAGAGACCAACCCCGCTGATTAAAAATTGCAATCTTTTGATAGCTACTTATTTATTTATTTTGCTGAACAAGTTATCCGGAGTAATGCTATGAAGCATCGGTTTCAACCAAAGGACTCCTAGTGGATTGATTATATTGTATTGTATTTATTTAGTGAAAAAAAAAATGCCAACAAAAATTCCAATTATAGCTCTGCTTGAACGAGATGAAAATCAAAAAAGGAATTAGAAATATGTTAACACTTAAAAAATGTAAAAAGGACATATTACAAATTTAAAAGTTGTAAACTCTAAATCTTAAAAACAAAACATATAAAGAATTATATATTGTAAACACTCAATTGTAAAAGGATTTTAAAAAATATGAATTTAAAAATTATAAATATTTAATCGCAAACACATTACGGAACAAGTTAAAAATTGAAAAGTCTTCAGAAAACACGTCAAAAATTTTATAAATTGTATACAAAGATAAATGATCTATGCCATTAAAATGAACAAGCGTATTTTCAAATAAACGCATGTTTATGAAAGTTGCAGCGATGATAGCTAAATGGATGTATTTAAGAATGCAAATGCAACTAAACAAATATAAACAATTTCATTAAAAAAAATCAGCATACAAAAATTATTTTGTAGAATTTCCAAACTAAGATTGCCAAATATTTTACAAGAGAAAAAATGAAGAGATATCTTAAAGAACAAAAATGAATAATTGAGTAAAATAAATAGAGCATGAATTAATATTTGTTTTAGAACTTTGCTTTTATTTTTATAAACATAATCCTGAAAAAATGATTATATTATAGAAGATTAGAGTAATACTAATCAACAATACCAAAATAAAGAAATTTTAAAGCTACCTCATTAGAAAATTCATTAGTTTCCCATTTGGGAAAAAAAAAAAAAAGCTTATTTATGAGCTTTTGGTATGTCAATATATTGAGGGGGGATCAAATTTTATGCCAAAATAAACTTATAATAGAAATAAGATCGGAGTTTTAGTAATGCGATTATTGTTTTCATAAAAAAGTATTAAAAGTTGAGATTTATGATTATAATTAAGAGTGACATACTTCTAAAAATGTAGAAGTAATATTTTTTGTCTATACGCCGCTGACTCAAATTATCAAAAGCTTCTATGTTAAATCTATCATTAGGAAACAAAAAATATTAAGGAAATTCTAAAATACTACGAAGATCATCTATACTAATAATAAAGATGAATGCATGTTCGTCCGCGCGCGCTGTTTAGTGTGTAGGGGGTGGGGGTTGCTGACGCTATGTATGTCGACACCTTTGACCTACAGTTACCAATTTTGGCAAATGTATTCCAAGGAGGGTGCAAATGAGCTACTCAGTGCTCTTTTTTTTTTGAAATTTTAATTAATTAGAAATTAAGCTAAATTTTGAAGTTTTTAAGCAATAACTTCGAAAACATTTTGTTCAAAAATGAATTTTACACCCTTTCTAAATTTAAAATATTGTCTTATTAATGATATCAGTTTAATAGCCGTGCGAATTTCTTTCGCATTTTGACAATTTTTTAAAAAATAATCTTCTGATTGATTTGCAACAATGGTTTATATTGCTGCCCTGACATTCAAACTGTTTTTACTGTTTCATTAAATACTTAATAGCGTAATTTTCTTCCAATGTTGAAAGCTAAAGAAGAAAGGTCCTGTTTAATATCTGGGGAGTTTACAAGACAAATAAATAAATAAAGTGGCAATATAGCAAAATTTAGAAGATACATGAACCGGATATTTAGGTTTTTAATGGCGATATGATATTATATGGGACTGTTGTACGACAATTAAAATAACATGGCTTTAATGTCGGACAATTTGGCTGAATCATGTCCATGAATTTCGCCAAAATTCTATTCCAACGCTTTATTTGAAGAGAAATTTATACGAATTTATAGCCACGAAATGGTCGGAAAAGAACAGAAATAGATACGAAGCATTGATTTGAACAATTTTTGCTTAAAGTAAGGAAGCTGCATGTAGACGAATGACTTCAAAATTAATAAATTTCTGTATTTACAAATTTGTTTCTTAAGTTTTTTAAAAAAAAGTAATTTGCAGTGGTTTTTTAATGCTAAAATACCTTTGTTTTTACCATGTGTTAGAAATAATTTTAATTATTAATTTCAACATTCAAGATTATTAGAGAGTTTACAATAATTTAATATAATCTATCCACCATTATGAATGAAAACATTATTTAAGTATTTAGTTGGTTGGTTTCGAAAGGGGAGTATAATTTATAAAATGGCGGAGTAAATTTCAAACTAGCAATTCAAAATTGGTTGGGGAAACAACTTTGAAAAATTCATTATACATTTTAACTTTAATTAAAAAGCTCGTTATAATAAATAAGGTTTGAATGTTAAATAATAATTTACAAGTTATGAAGAATGTATTTGTCCTATTTCAATCTGAAATTCATTAAAATTCTATCGACTTCTGACGGAAACGCTTGAGTAGACATTTTCAGTCTCGTGTTAGGCGAACATGAGTCAGCAAATTCTGGAGTGTCCCAAAAGTTGTTGTATAAATAAAACTCCGATAGATATGCCGACATACATCGTGTGCAATATCTATTTTGCAAGCATGGATCAGTAGGACCGTGTTATGTCTATAAAACTCAAAGTGAGTCGCGAGTTCCCATAAGGCTTTGCGGCGGGATGCTACAGATCGAGAACGCAAAGCCTGGGAAAATTTTTCTATATTTATTCAACTCGGCAAAACCCCGCGAGTTGTTTTTCAAAAATTCGATGGCTCCCACGTTCGCACTTTTATACATATGAAATTTAATATATTCATGGCTGCCTCTTAGAGAGTAAGAAAAAAAAAAAGGGTGGTTTTTGCGATGTTTTAAAACTTGGAACTGTAGAGGTGAACCTAGAGGTTACTGAACATGCTAAAAGTATTGAATTTATAGGAAGAGGGGTTGTGGGAGAAAATACTACAAGCGTCAAAATGATAAAAGAAACATGAAGAAAAAAACAAAAATTTTGATGCAAGGTTTGCCAGGAGATGAAGGGTGATTTTTATCGCCAACTTCCGCCAAACGAGTCGCTTCTTATCGCCGAGGATTTTTTTTTTCTCTCTTGTTTTGACAGTTGTACGTCATCATGTACATTTTAGAGAGCCTCGCAATGATGTGAAATTTATGTCAGATGTCGTCAAGCAATTTATAAAAGCGACATGGAGATATTAATTTTTATCCCTTTCAGGAAACAACTTGGGATGTTTTTATTTTTATTGTTCGTACTAATTTTGATTTTGGACGTGTCATTTGTGGCCATTAGAATAATGACTCACTGGAGGCGTGAATGCGTCATTATGAGTCACGAAAGTCATTGCTCCTGTTCCATTTTTAGAATATTTGTCTTTAGAAAAAAATGTTTAGAATTCTAGTTGTAATTAACATACTTTCAATAATATGCGATTTTTCGAAAATCGGTAAGAGTGATCTGAGCAAAGAAATTTTTTGATTTAGCGAACAAACAATATAGTCATCTACTCTAACGAAAAATAACTATTCAATATTGCTACCTCTTTAATATTATTAATTCTCGTTATCTGTGAACATATACCATCATAAATAGGCTTTTTCATGCATATAGTCCTCATGGGTATATGTCTTCATGAATATGTCAATCTCAAGATACAAAGTATAATCTGGATAACTTCCTCTATGAAATATAATCCGGATTTAAGTATAGTCCTGATAATTTCCTCTATGGAATATAATCCGGATAATTCTTTCTATGGAATATAATCCAGATTTAAATTTAGTCCGGATAATTTCCTCTGTGGAATATAATCCGGATAATTCCCTCTATAGAATATAATCCAGATTTAAGTATAATCCGAATAATTCCCTCTATAGAGTATAATCCAGATTAAGTATATTCCAGATAATTCCCTCTATAGAATATAATCCAGATTTTAAGTATAGTCCGGATAATTCCTTCCATAGTCCAGATAATTCCCTCTATAGAATATAATCCAGATTTAAGAATAGTCCAGTTGTAGATTTCTATCCAGTTGTAATTCTCTCTATAGTTCAGATAATTTTCTCAATAGAATAAATCCAGATTCAAGAATAGTCCGAATAATTCCCTCTATAGAATATAATCCAGATTTAAGTATAGTTCGGATAATTCCCTCTATAAAATATAATCCAGATTTAAGTATAATCCAGTTGTAGATTTCTATCTAGACAACTGACTAAAACATAGATCTTAAAAGTCGGGGTTCACGGACAAGTAGATTTAAAAAATTACTAACAGTCAGATAAATAAATTTATATAAAAAACATACACAAATTCTATAAATTATGAAATATTAGAGCTACATTGCGTGCTTACATGTAATTATTAAACTCATATTAGACAAATTGCAATATAATTACTTATTTATAATATATTAAAATATTCCTTCCTTAAATAATTACATTTCGTACCATATCATAGAGACGGCCAAAAAATAATTTTCAATATTATATTTACTATTTATTTATAGACCCTTACAGTAATTAAATGCTTTTATTTATAAATAAAAAAACCCTTAATTAATAATTCATTTTTAATTATTTTTTAAATATCACATACATTAAAAATAAATTTAAAAAAATGTAGAAAACTACAAAAACTCCAAAAACAATATTTATGAAACTGTATTATAAAGTAAATCTTTTTTAGAATCAAAAACTTTTAAAAGGAAGGAACGTTGTATTAAGAGCGCGCCAATGCTGCTACATCTAAAACACCAACGAAATTAATCAAATTAGCGTAATATTAATTTATTTTACATTATATATTTTTTTAAATTTGGTTCAATAAAATTGTATAAAGTTTACGAATTACTAAAATAATTAAACTAAAATGAATCATTAATGTGTTGATTAAGCTAAAAAGGTATTGAAATGTGAAATTAAATTGATCGGTTATTAAAAGGGCAGTCTCATAATATGCACTACCAGGATTCGCAACATACCTAATTTATCACTGGTGTTATCTGCTGGGGATTAAAGAGATTTCATAATAAAAAAAATATTTTACATAATAATGACTGAAAGCAGTTAAGAGACCAATTGACCAGTCACTCTATATTAGTTTGAATTCCTAGGCTTTGCGGGAAAAAATCACTGTCTTTCATGCTTAGTTTTTAGAGGAATAAATATCAAAACTTAAGAATACTAGCGATTTTAGAATTATCACCTCATTCATAACAGCAGAAAACATTATTGACGCGCATTTAGATCATCGTTTCAGACTGAATATTGTAAATGAACATAAAAAATACATTGAACATACATGTAATATCAATCAAGAATGGTAAACCACCATAAATAAATTATTTTAATCGTACGTTTTGAAACAATTGTACTACTACGTTAGTTTTGGAGCTTATTTTACGAGTATCATAAAAGATTACTTAAGATAGAACATGCCTATATCATGTGCCTTCGAAGTAACTATGTTCATACAAAAATACAAATGCGAATTACAGTCTCATTTTTCCACTTCATCTAGCTCTGCTTGTCGCTGCTGCACTTCTTCAGAACTTGAGAATCGTTGCCTCTGAAGAAAATTCGACATTTCAAGAAAAAATCGCATGTTCCAAGAATAGGAACTAAGCTGATCCTGGATATACCTGAACGGGATTTCTTTACAGGAAATTTGACACCAGTAAGGATTTGTGAACTGATACCCCGTAAAGCACTCAACTTTGCACTAAACTCAACTGTGCTCACTAAATGAATGCCTGTAATCACGAGCTGCCGCACGCACTCGACTTATTTGAACTGAATGAAACTTGTTCAAACTTATCTATTATCAGGCCTCTTCCGTTATTTTGCGAAAAAGACATAATCCATATCATTTCAGAAATATTTTAAAAATTCTATAAATTTTTGAAAGTAATGCTATAAGCAAAAAGAAGCGAAATTAAATGCCTTTACAGATTAAAACTAACATAGAAAATTTTCCAATTATCGGTAAGTGAAATAATTGTTATGTAACCCAAATAGAAACAAAACTGTAATATTTAGTAGAAGTATCATTATGAATTCTTATTATGTATATCCTCCCCACGATCAAATTATTTTAATAAAAAACATGTAATAAAAAGAATGAGAAAGGATAAAATATGAATAGATTTTTAAACGATTAAAAACTTAAATATTACCAAGACACGTTCGTCCATCGTTATATAAACTTAGCTACTCTTTTGCAAACTTATTTTTCTCAACAATAAGTTGTTTGTATAAACCGTTGTAGATAATATATATCTTCGGGACTGGAGATATTTATTATGAATATTTCTCGATTTTTATAGTAGATAAAAAAAAGTAAGCGATATGAGGTACATTATTTATAAAATCGCGAGTTAGGTTTTAAATTTACTCTCAAATATACGAAATGGCAGATGCCTCTTAGAAATATGTTATCCTTAATCTACTGGTATTTATAAAACAGCACAAAATGTGGTAAACAGTTTGTCGCGGATAGTTTACTAAAACCTATAATTCTATTATTTTTAGCTATGATACCACAAAGAATACACAGAGATTGAGTCATGAGAAAAACATTTCCGTCTATATTTGAAAAATGTTTGAAATCAAAATAGTGTTTATAATACATTTTGCTATCTAATTTTTGAGGATTAAAAAAATGGGAACAGCGAAATTTCAACAAAATACTGTTGTTTTCACGACCACCAAGTCTTGGCACTGATTAAAAACCGTGCTCTACAATAAACTTTTTACCTTTTCGTACACAAAGCATATATAAAAGAAGTATTGTAATCACCAAAAAAATTCAAATTCGAGATTTTGACAAATCTGCTTGTTTTAGATCTCATTGACTCCATAAACCATATTTCTGGCATTATACATATCTGCTAGTCTGCCTATCTATCTGTGAACCCAAAAACTCAAGAATGCTTTGAGCTAGACGGGTGATATTTTGTATACGGGCTTACGAACAAATTTACAGATTTATACCGAATTTCGAATGAAATTCATTCCCTGGAAGTCTGTCAATCCGGCTGTTCGATTACAAATGAAATCGATAACTATAAAACGTAAAGAGCTTGACAGATAAAATTTAGTACATAGGTTTATCATCTAAAATGTAGATTCTTATCAAATTGGAATCCAAATTCATCAAGATATTAACCGTCTGTCTGTCTGTACTTTCGTAAGCATGTAAACGCCATAACTCAGAAACCGCACACTACAATAACTTTTTTACTTCCTCATGCACGAAGCATATATAAAGGAAGTATTGTAATCATTAAAAAATTTAATTGATTTGAATTGATGAAATTGGCTATGTTATCTTATGATTACAATTGTAATTCCATGTCAAATTTCGGTTTATTCGGTCAGTAAAAAGGCTATCAAAATCCATACTCTGGCGATACGGTCAGTAAAAACGTTAGATTCACGCCAAAATTTTATATTTAATAAATATTGTTCACTAATGTCATACAAGGCATTTTCGATATTACCTAAAGTCCATAATTCTATGCGAGGGGAGGCATAAGATATTAATTGAAGAGTAAGCGAGAATGTTTCGTGGAGACCACTTCCACTGGTTTAAACTTTAGCTCACAAAATTTACTAGATTTCACGAAAAGCTTTATGATCCTCAAGAGTTTTTAAATTTTCGTTTAAAATTAAACGTAAGCAGATAATCCTAATCCCAATCAGTGTAACATATCTAATAATTTCCTTAATCTTAAAGGAGAAAAGAAGCATTTGTTATTTGGTAAGGCAAGTATGGAGAATCTGAAGCGGAAGTGAAATAAACTCTCAAAATAATATATGAGGCCAAGTTATCTTCCTGGAGAGCTTCTAGAAATAATCCGCACATACTTTGTGCTGTTTTTGAAAGAAAATAAATCCTGCAACAACCAAACTTACGATAGCCAATTTTTTCATTGATTCATTGCATATTTTCAATTGTAAATACACTGGTGTGCAAAACTTAAGCAGCAGGTATGTTTTATGCCATAACTTCACGAGAAGTCATCTGAGAGACATGAAATTCAGAAATGAGATACAGCATTTTGTTCTGAAAGAAAGACGAAAGCATAGTTGCTCAGAACTGAATACAATGCATACAGTATGGAATCAAACAAAAAAAGGCTTTATTGATCTCATAGTATCGTTACACATGATTGTGTGTCCAAGAGGAAGACAGCAAGCAGATGTTCCTTAGTATGGGATATGCCCTCCCCTTACTGCAATGATTGCTTCACACCGTCTCCCCATATTCAGCACCAGATTGTCCAACAGTTCTTGAGGTAAGAGTGCCCATTCCTCAATTAGCATCTGTTTAAGTTGTCGGGTATTCCCAGGAGGATGTAATCGTGCCGCAAGGCGTCTCCCCAAAGCGATTCCCAACGCCAGTTGATTTGGAGAGAGGTCAGGACACGGTTTCATCCCAGTAACATCACGGAAAGAGACCGTTTCGGTGGTTCTGGAGTTGTCTTCTGGGGAGACATTATGATGAACGGGCGGACTGAGCTCCACATTTTCGACAGAGGTTCTGTAACTGGAGATCGCTATTGTCAGAAGGTGATCCTTCCCCATGTGCGTCTGTTCCGAGGTGCCATTGGATCAGACTTCGTTTTTATGGATGACAATGCACGGCCACACAGGACTCATGCTGTTGAGGAGCTCCTGGAAAGTGAAGATATCACTCGAATGGATTGGCCGGTGTGCTCCCCGATTTAAATCCGATAGAACATGTGTGGGATGCTTTGGGGAGACGCCTTGCGGCACGATTACATCCTCCTGGGAACACCCGACAACTTAAACAGATGCTGATTGAGGAATGGGCACTCTTACCTCAAGAACTGTTGAACAATCTGGTGCTGAGTATGGGGAGACGGTGCGTGGCAACCATTGCAGTTCCATATCCCATACTAAGGAACATCTGCTTGCTGTTCTTCCTCTTGGATAGACAATCATGTGTAACGATACTATGAGTTCAATAAAGCCTTTTTTTGTTTGATTCCATACTGTATGCATTGTACTCATTTCTGCGCAACTATGCTTTCGTCATTCTTTCAGAACAAAATGCTGTATCTCATTTCTGAATTTCATGTCTCTCAGATGATTTCTCGTGAAGTTATGGCAATAAACATACCTGTTGCTTAAGTTTTGCACACCAGTGTATATGAATCTTTGCCCCAAGAGCCTTAGTTTAATTTAGTTGTATTTACGTTCAATAAATCAATATGAAAACCATTTAGGGAGAGACTTTGCAATTTTGCCCAGATGCCGAGGATGACATCTGCCAGATAGCTTTCTTCCAACATTCGATTAAGTGACTGCTGGATCTGATTAGGTAATTTATTGAATGACAGTATACTGTTTCTATCTTTATTTGCATTGGCCCTCTTTCTCTTTCTCTCTCATACAGAAATGGTAATTCTTAATTTTTTCCCCAAATTTTCAGAAGCATAATTGGATGTGGATTCAGTTTTAGGAACGATAAACAGCTTAATTGAACGTCTGACTGATGACATTCTTGCAGGATACAGACATTCGACTTCCAGGTCTCTAAAATTACAACATATTAAATACGTCTGTAACGGATGGATTATTATGTTATTATGGATTATTATTAACTTATTCATTACAAAAACTCAATAACTACGTATGCAGTATGTCATTGGTCTATCGAGGAGATGTGCCAATAGCTTGATTATGCAACTGGGGGAGGAGGGAGGACATATATGCTCCTTTTGCATGATTACTTATCAAAAAATACCGAACCTTTTATATTGGAGCATTTCATTTATATAACCTTTCTTTCTTAAAAATTCAGCTAAATGTAGAAATAGTCGTCATCTTGAATACCTTTATAAATTTGAAATATCCGAATCCATTATCATCTCTATCATTTTTAAAATATTACTGCGTTTTGGTTTCTTGAAATGTAATTTTATTCTATAAATATTTTATAAAAATATTATTCATCGAAAAAACATTCGGATTAAATAGTTGCATTTTTTCCTTCAAACTATAAATAATGAAAAAGTATATAACTACAAGTAGCTACTTAAAATGTTGCTAAAATTATTTTCAAATGACTGAAATTAAATTTTAAAAATTAATTTGATTGATTCAAAAAAAAATTAATAGTTTAAAACATTGTGTTGTTAATGACGAACTTAGTAACGAAGTAAAGATCAACATTTCTGACACTTTCTTTTCCGAAGTTTTACAGTAAAACCAGGAAAGTTTTTCGAATTATCTATAAGCATTCCATTTTTCAACTGAAGAATCTTAAACAGAATTGACCATAAAATCGAAATAGACCATAAAATTCAGACTTAGATTCAGACCACTATTGCTTACATTTGGTTCCTCTATTGCAATTGCAATTACACTGTCTTCAATTGCAAACCTCATTTTATCTTTTATTTCCATCGTATTTATTACATATTAAATATAATACCTTTGAGATGCACACATATTTTAGATTTTTTGACCTCTAAAAAATCCATTTTGGAAATTATATCTAGTTGTTTGTGAACATTGAAACTATGTGATGAAATTCAACATACGGATTTACAAAATTCTTAATTTCTTTTTTATTGATTAAAAAACCGATTACAAAAAGCATCTCTATCTATCTATTAAGATGCTTATGAACAATAAATAAAAAAAATATAACAACCTAGCTGGATGAAATTTGGCGTATCTATTTATCATTGGGCTTATAAAATCTTGTAACAATCCGACCAAGTATTGATCGTTTATCAATGTCCCTATCTATCTACCCAATAATTAATAAACGTATATTGATTGATTATCAATGTACCTATTTGTCTACGCGATATTTAATAAGAGCAATTTAGAACGTGGTTTAAACAATAAATTGCACATCTCTATCATAATTTGGATAATGTAACATATTTGATTTGCTATGCATTCAGTCTGATACAATAACGAACATGACACGCACAATGTTATTTCGTAAACGATAAAGTTTAGAGAAGGAAATGTTCGATCGTACTGTGCAAAACCGTAGATTGTTAGCTTTTTATACGCAGAAGTGTAAGAATTGGTTTAAGCTATTTCAAAACTATTAAACAGTGCTAGATTTGGGAACCACTTTTTTTTCTGTAATGCCAATGCCAGACATTTTTCATTAATTTAAATTTATTGTCAATGTAAGCAGTTTTTAAGTATCAGATATTAATCCAAACTACTATTACAAATAATTTAATTGAAGATTATCTTCAAAAAGAGTTTATAAAAATTAATTTTAATTTAAAAGCAACTGAAATCAAAAGGTTTTAAAAGATAACAAAATCTGTTTAAAGCATTCTAAAGCCAAGTTCTCAGGGCTGCTAAATTGTGAATCAATCAGCTAACTGAAAAAAAAAAATAGGATTACATTAACACGCATTAAGAGAATTTGAAATCACGATGGAAAAAAAAAGAATAATATTTTGAAATTCTAACGATTATTTGATTTTAATTTAAATATATCCGACAGCAAGACTTTTGTAAATTAAAGGAAATGAAAAGATTAGATTACATTTAAAATACAAAGTACTAAATCAGGATACTTCCCAAAGTTGCGAGATCCTTCAAGAAATTACCTTTGCCTATCGATGTTCGTTCCTAAACATTACTAAAGAAGTCCAACACTTTCTCAATGAAGCTAATTATAAATAATAATCCATTTTTATAAAGTTAGATCACTAAACTTTATAAAAATGGTATAAAATTAAACCTATTTTACCAGACTAAAGCGTTTCTTGATGTTGAATTAATCCATACGTGCTATCATGCATACACATTTTGTTTTAAAATCATCGAATTTTTCCAGTTTAAAATTTAACTCGACAATAAGCAGTTAATTAATTTAGTTTGGTTTAATAGTGCATTAATCAGATTTAATATTTTCAACCAAATAATTTCGGTAATGAAAGAGAATGATATGTTTTTTTTTTTTTTTTCAAATCAAAATGTTTGTTACCAACTTATGGCTTTAAATACGAGCTAAAAATAAGTACAATATAAAAACAAACAAAATACAATATAAATCTGAAGAAAATAAAATGAAAATAATTTTCAATAAATATACCTGATGACCGTTCTAACCGTACTGATTAATTATTTTCGAAAATATTAAAGATAGAAGCGTAATTTTAGTTGTAAAAATCTTAAAATAATTTGAAAAATTATATATTTTTATCTTTTACTCCTTTCAATTTCCTTGTTTTTTATTTGTCCTAATCCTACTCCATTTACTTCTCTTCTAAAATATTAAAAATTCCAAACAATCCCGGGTTGTAGCTTCGAAAACCTAATCACTGTTGTATGTGAACAACGTGACATACTCGTGTGCGGTGCGGCAGATTTGTTTTCGAAATTCATGCTTTTAAATGTCACGTTTCATTAATTTTATTTACTTCTTGACTCACTGCTGTTGATTTTTCATCCTAGACAGAAAGTTTCAAGGCTTTTTTTTCTGTCTTTCCTGGTTGGTTGCTTCTCGATTGGCACCGAAAAACGCGCTTTAATTTACGAAATTTATATTTACGAAACTCGATTTATTTTTCTCTCTATTTGGTTATTTAAAGGAGTTTTGAAGGCTTTTGTTAGATTTTGAGTTTATTTTTTGATTTATTTAATTTCAGACTTATTGACTGTTTATTATCACATGCTCGTGTTGTTTGGATTGATAATCAAGTATTAAATATATATAAAACAGAGTGATCTATAAAATCCTTTTACGCCCTTTAAATTCGAAACGGGTCCCCTATACCCAGTATAATGTACCTATACCCAGTAACATGTACCTATAGTGAAGTGATTATGATGAATTTATTAAGATTGGCTGCCTGTGCCCCTAGCTTCTAAATAAAGAAGTTACAAAAATAACTCAAAAAATGAAGGGGATCGATCAAAAATTTCATTAAAAAACTATACGCTGTATCATAACCACAACCACAAATTGACTACTCCGACCCACTGGGCGGCACATGGAAAAAATTGAATGAACAGACCGCCTCAAAAGTAACACTGGCGGGAACTCTGTTTGAGTCCTAAGAGCCATTCATCATCGACCATGGCACAACCTTTCCCTAAGGAAGTAAGTCCCGTCATTGGTAGGAGAAACAAACCCCCCACATTTTCGCATACCCACAAGAGTGGAGAGAACCAACCACCATGCCAGAAGCTTCTCATCCTCACTTACGAGGTGCTCCCAATTGGACACGCTATATCATAATAAGAACTCAGAAAAAATTTCAGGGTAACGTTGTAAATCTGTAACGTTGGCGGTGATATTTGCGATTAAAATTCTAAATTGATAAATGCATTCTCCAATATCATCATACAGTTTTTCCGAGATAAGCAACTATGGAATGAAATTTAAGCTTCGGGTAAAATAAACAAAAATAAAAATTTTTAAAAATGTGAAAAATGCACTCGGAAAAAGGCATATATTCTTCAATTTTAAGTTTAAAAAAAGATTAGAAGTATTGCAATGGGATTTTCTCTATCCTAAATATTTACGGATACTCAAAAAAGAAAAAAAAAAAAAACACCCATCTAATCATTAAAATAGGATTTAAAAAAAATTGGGCCATTAGAAGAAAAAATGCAATGCCGAATACAAAATAAAAATAAATCTGAAAAGAATATTAGAACTTCAATTTGATACATGAAGGGAGAATATAATGAATTAGCATAAATGTAAAATAATAATAAAAAAAATTGCTAGTCCATTGCCCTTTGTTATTGATTCATGCTTAGATATATTTGCACTCCAATGAGCCAATCATTTTATATACTTTACCTCTCTGAATTGATTGGCGACAAAACACAAATTAAGGGCTTAAACATACGATACTTATGCACATAAAAGAGACAGAGATATTTTAAAATTCCATTTAGCTTTACAGACAGCAGTGGACGATTATATTATAGATTACGCGATTATATTATAGACTTGCCATCTGCCTCCTTAACTCCGCGATACGTTTAGAGGATTCAGATTTTCAATCTGAAAACCGTGAAAATACTATATTTTCTAAGCATATTAGAAAATTGAAAGTTAAATATCCATCACTTCTGATTTTATTTTATCAACTTCTGACATTTATTTTATCAACTGAATAGAGATTCAGTGAACCTTTTGAAATGCATGACTCTCAAATGAATCAGGTAAGAAATATTTATTTAATCATGTAATTTTGTGACCGAAATATGTAACTGAAAGTGCAAACGGTATTTTTCCAATATTTGCCAGACAAAGCAAAAAGATTTTAATAGATAGAGATATTAATTTAGTCAATTTATCTGTATATTAAATGGTCATCTTAATTTTAAAAAAATATGTCGATTTATTAAATATCGTGTTCACCTCAACATACTTTCATTTTTTTATATCTGTAGTTCGAAAAGTGTTTTTTATTGCATCTGGTCTAAATTCCTTACATCATATCTGCATACAACAATTTTCTGCGATATAAATTATGAATCGCTTTTGACATCCAGCTTGTTCGTCCGCAATACCGATTTTTCACGATGTTAAGCGATTAAAATGGAATGTACGCATTTAAAATCTTAATTTTTATTTGATAAGAATGAAAAATCTAAAATTAATGGAAACATTCTATCCAAAATTACTGTACGTGCAAAAATTTAAAATTGTTTGTATTACGAAAAAGAAAGCGTAAGTGAAAATCCTACGTCCGAATTGACGTCTAATGAGTCAATTTCTTTTACTTTATTTTGAACATTGACAAAAGCACGTCACTGAATAATTTGATGGAATTATGAAATTAGTTTTAAATTTATTATGAAAATAAAAATATTGTTACAAATTGTGTGAAATTGTAAAAAAAATATTAAAAAAAAATAAAAAAAATGTTGTATGGAAAGAAATAGGTATAATCAAAATAGTCATTAATTTGAATTTTAAGATGGCGTAAAAACTTCGTGAGATAATACTTACAGAATATATTGCTAAAAAACATCAAAACTTTTTTTACTTTTGAATTTTTATAATTGTAAGCATAAAAACAAAAGATATTTGAAACTTTTTTTAGTTAAAGTATCAAACGATATTATGGAAGTATACAAACGATTTGAAAGTATTCTTGAGTTATATTCAAACGACAGTATTTAAGTATTTAAGAATGTTAGGTAATAACAAACTAGCATTCATTTTTATATGCATAAATATCAGCTAATGGTAAAATAATAGCAGACAAATTTCATTTCACAAAGAATTTTCAATAAAAATAAAAAACAGTTATAAAAGCTAAAGATTTTTGTAGCTAATTTAATGCACTTTTTTACATTTTCATGAAGAAAAAAAAAAGAATTCCTTATTTTTCAACACAAAAATAAAATATAAATATATTAACCAAATGTTACCAAACTTGCGCCCATGACCAATATCTTTGCTGAACGAATTTTGTTACAAACATAGAAGGTTGCAGCAAAATTTTTGAAAAAGAATTTGGAACAAAGTTTGAATATTTAAATCTTCGGATGAAAAGTTTTGCGGGCTCTTTCAGAACGTAGCGTGCGTTTCAGTTGCTCGGGACGTTTTGCAGGTTTCCCTCTCCCTTATTTAGATATTAAAATCCAACAGGATCCAAATTTAAAGAAATTCTGACGAACATTTTGGTAAGAAATTTGTTATTGTGCATTGCACAGGATACAAATTAAAGAATCATAAATGTGTGTCTTATAATACGTATAACAAACAGAAACTTTATTACATTTAGGTTATTTATTAATATATTCATGGCATTTATGACATGATCCAACAAAATTAATTTATTATTGCATAAAATGTAGAACGCTTAGCATATAATCGCAAATAGAATAGGCAAACATTTTGGTAGCTGCAGAAAACACTCACGAATTTCTACAATTATTCTAGTTCAGATTACGATAGATAATTTTTAGTATTACTAGCAAATTTGGCAAACTTTTTCGGTAGCTGCAGAAAGCTCTCTTGAATTTTTTTCAGTTATTCTAATTCAGGTTACAATAGATAATTTTTAATTCAGATTACAAGATATTGCTATTTATTGTAAAGTTTTAATGCCTCTAAAAAATACCGCTCCCACTACGCTTCAACACTACATCTTTTTTATTATTATTATTATTTTCTGCATAGAATCAGTACTTAATTATAAGCAAATGGAAATATCTATATTCAATCATGTTCAAATTGTAGAAAACAAAAATAGATATGTGCATTGAAGAACTCATACTAGATGCGAGAAGTCATTTTCATTTATGAAAGAAAATAAATCTTTTGTTAGATAAAGAATTACTAGCATTCGCGTTGAATCAGTTTTGAATTCAATCACTGCATACAACATATCCCTCGAAGTCTGAAAGATGGTAGCAGAAAAGACATACCAAGCAGTCAGAAAGTTAACATTTCATTTATCGCTGGGATTGTTTTTTTTTTTTCTATAGTTTGTTCGAAATAAATTTACATTTTTATAAAAATTGTGGGTTATCTTTTTCACTTTGTATAAATTTGGACTTTGTTTATTTCGTCTGTACTAAAATTGGTATTTGACAACCAGGAAATAAAGGGAAGGAAAGGATTGAAGAGAAACGAATCCATTCACAAATAATTTTAAGAAAAACATTTTTTTTTAATATTGCATTTTTTAATACTCTAAATCATGGTATTTCTATTTAACTGCTCGAATAAAGCGCCTATTATATCGTTGGAAAAAAAAATTCCAATGAAAATTACACAAAAACCACTTCTACTGTAACGAAATAAAAAGGCATAAAAAAAGCAAAACGAAAAAAACATTTTACTCATACATATTATTTACTTTTTGTGGTTTAATCCACCAAAGATCCAACTGCATACGAGTTTCCACATAAAAGTTACGGATATGTCTGGTAAAAATCAGATGAAATATACATCATAAACAAAACTTATAATATAAATAAATAAATGAAAAGAATTGCTGACTTATATTGGAATATTTGCATAGAAATGCGCATTGGAATTAGATGATTAGAAGCAAAGATCGTAGATTAAATATGCATCGCGCCACAATTCAGGATATGTTGAAAATGAATTATATTAAAGTAAGGGAATTTTCCGATTAAAACGTCCCATAAAGCACCTCTCTATATTTAAATCAATCGTCTTTTCCCATTATGGTCATATTTCGCAGTTAAATTTCGGAACAGATGACAAACCATAAGGAATTAATATTAACTTTTTGATGGCGTCAGCTTTCCAGTTTCATGCAAGCCACAAAGCACTAATAAGATTCTGTCACAAACATACAAAATTTAAAAAATATATATAACTTATTTAATTGATTTGATTTTCTTATTAATGTGAACAAAAGAGATTGTTAATTGATTAGATTTTTTTTATTAATGTCTACAAAAGTGATTGTGAATTGATTTGATTTTTCTTATTAATGTGAACAAAAGAGATTATTAATTGATTTGATTTTTCTTATTAATGTGAACAAAAGAGATTATTAATTGATTTGATTTTCTTATTAATATGAAATTTTCTTCTGTACGAAGCATAAAGTATTGTAATCGTCAAAAAATTCGAACTCGAGATTTTAAGAAATCTCCACGTTTTAGACAGATTTCTTGAGTTCGAAAAATACATTTTTTGGCATTATGTCTGTCTGTCTGTGAACACGATAATTCAAAAACGCTTTAAACTAAAGTGGCGAAATTTTGTATATAGACTTACGTTCAAATATGTAGATTTCTGTCTACACTTGAACCAAATCCATTCACAGAAAGTCTGTCTGTCTAGCTGTTTGAATATAAATAAACTCGATAACTCCAAAACGCGAAGCGCTTCGTGGAAAAAATTTGGTACACAGGTTGAGCATCAAAAATATAGATTCTTATCAAATATTGAAACAAATTCGGCAGAATGATTGACCGGCTGTCGGTCTGTACTTTCGCATGTATGTAAGCGCACTAACTAATAAATGCGATGATTTAAATCAATGAAATTCGGCATATTATCTTGTGACTACAACCGCAGTTTTGTGTCTAATTTTGGTGTTAATCAACCAGCAAACAAATATCCAAAATACGGTAAATTCAGTAAAAATGATAGATTTACGCCAAAGATCTATATTTCGTAACTATTTTTCGTGAATGCCATGCAAAGCAATTGCAGCCTTACCTAAGGTTCATAATTTTATACGAGAGGGGGTAGAGGATAGACCTTAATTGGAAAGTACGCCAGAAAGTTTTAAGGAGACCACTTCCGTTGATTTAATTTGAAAATGAAGCGCAAAAAATGTAAAAGCCCTGCACAAATTCACTTCCAAAAGGTCAATTATACAAGATTACTGTTTAATACGTTGTTATATAGAAAAAATGAGTGCGGAAGCCTTCTGATAAGGAATCATTTTATAATCAAATTGTGAAAAAGAAACCTTGAAAAAAGAGTAAAGACACATGTAAAGAAAGTTCTTGCTGTAGTCCATAAATTTTCTCCCAGGCACTCAACCCTTCGTCTTGTTTGTAGAGCAACGCCGACAATTATATTTTGTAGAGAAAACATGGGGGAGGATCAAGTAACCAGAGAGGATTAGTGCAGAAGAGGCGAGAAAAAAGAAAGTTCATATTGTGGGATAGATTACCCAATTATATTTTTTGATGAGTGAGTTACGATTTATTGACTCATGTCTTCGCTCTATGTTTTTAGAGGGATAATACAAAGATTTGCTTCATGGATTTAGTAGAAACAAAAGAAAAAAAATGATAAAAATTCCGATTTTGGAATTCTCGGATTCAGAAATTAATACTCAAACCAGAGTTATTCTTAGACATTTTTAATGTTCCAATATTTGGGAAGGATTGGGCAACAAAAGATATTAAAATAAATAATTATTAATAAGAAATGTTTAAGCTTAACTGTAAGCCGAACAAACAGAAATTGTCACTAATAAGATATATTTAAAAAATCAAATATTAAAACCTCTGACATTATGTGAATACACATGCCCATTATTATATTTTTTATCTCTTATTTACTAGCGCAATAATTAAAATTAAAATTCATTAATTTTTTAAGAATAAAAACTAACGAAACTTATTTAAAAGATTTTGAAAACTATTCAAAAAATTATTTTGCAAAAGACTTGACGACAATTTATTCTTCGTCTTCTGCATTATTTTAAATACAGTGGCTCCCAAAAGTGTTCGTACACTAAAGAAATTTGCAGAAATTGTGTTCTATACTTCTTAATAAAGCATTTTATTAGTTAGTTTTTTTTAATTAGCCTCTTCAAATAGTTCTTAACAAAACTGAACAAATATTTTTATAAAAAATCAAGTAGTATTGTTCTAAAAAATAAAGAAATAAAAAATGTCACAAAATTAGAACACAAAAGTCTTCGTACATCCAAACATTATTTATTTAAATTCATCATAAAAATATCTTTTGCGGCTTATTTTTCTTCTAATTGAAAAATACACTAAAATCGTTTGATTTTAGTATTTAATATCACAATTATTTATTCTATTTACTTTATTCTTAGATATGACGCGCATTCGTAAAGAAACGAGTTTAGACGTACGAAAATTAATTATATTTCATTTTAAAGCTGGAAAATCAATTAGAGGCATTACAACTATAACCAATCTACCTCATTCAACGGTGCAAAGCATAATAAAACGTTACAGAGAGGGAAAAAGGATTGCAAACAAGCCTCGTAATGGTCACCCTCAAATTCTGTCAGCTAGAAGTCAAAGAAATATTGTGAGTAAATTTCTAAAAAATCCACGTCTGAGTGCAATAAAGTTTACTTCACAATATAATGAATCAAATGGAACTTCTGTTTCCTGTGAAACTATTCGTAGAATTCTTCGGAATGCTGGTATACATGGCCGCTCTGCACGAAGAAAATTCTTTGTAAGTCAGAAGAACAGAATTGCTAGGCTTAAATTTGCCAAAACTATGATAAACCAGCCAGAGAGCTATTGGAATCGTGTCTTATTTGCAGATGAAAGTAAGTTTAACATCTTTGGGTCGGGTGGGAGAATCATTGTATGGAGAAAATAAAACGAAGAACTTAATCCCAAGAATTTATTTGGAACAGTAAAACATGGCGGTGGAGGTGTCGTGGTTTGGGGTGTATGTCAGCGGCTGGAGTAGGCAATTTAGTATTCATTGATGGTATAATGGATCATAGAGTTTATATAAATAATCTCAATAATAATTTAAAAGTGTCAGCACAAAAATTGGGCATTTTAAACAACTTTGTGTATTACCAAGACAACGATCCTAAGCACGATCTTTTTTACCTCTATCATTGCCCTCAAACCCTTAAAACACCAGCTCAATCACCGGATTTAAACCCTATAGAACATATTTGGAAAGAATTAGAGGTGCGAATAAGAATTCATGACATTAAATCGAAAATTCAACTGAAAGCAGTAATGATCGAAGAATGGAACAAGATCGGTGCAGAAGTAACCGACCGTTTAGTTAAATCTATGCCCAAACGTTTAAAAGCTGTTATAAAGAATAAAGGATATTCTACTAAATACTAAACATTTATAAAAATTTAGAAAATTTCATATTTAGTGATTTTTTAAAGTGTATGATCACTTTTGTGTCCTATTTGTGTGCAATTTTATTTATTGTCATTTTTAAAAAAATAATTTGCATCGTAATTAAAATTTATTCTTCACTGCTTTATTAAGAACTGTAAAAATATGCTATGAAAAAATTTTCATGTAAAAATAAGAATATATAATGGTAAATAATGTGGTTTTTAATTGATTCTTGTTGGTGTACGAATACTTTTGGGAGCCACTGTATATGAGCTAATAATAATTTTAAATATTGGAGGACAATTTCAAAAAAAAAAAAATATCGCAGAAGCGGCATAGAATAATCTGGCATTTCTCTTGAAATAGTATGACATACGCACATCAAAATAATGCCAAAATAAACTTTGTCCAAAATTTAAATTCGCATTTTCATGAACTAGGCGGGAAACTTTAGAAAACTTTCATTTAAATTCATTTCATTTAAATAACATTAATTGCTTTGCTACAAGTATTGCCAAGAAATTTATTATTTTATAATTTATGATTATTAAAATTACTTAATTTGCTTTTAATTAAATAATCGTTAATTTTTTTTTCTTAAATTTGCAGACGAGTTCTTCCCAATATTTCTTTAGTTTACAATTATTTATGATGTTTATTTCTTTGAATAAAATATACATAATGAAAATATTAATATATTTATATAGATGTTTCTGCTTTAAGAAATGAAGCTAAAAATTTTTAACAATAAATTCGCTGTATCCGAACTAAGAATAATTCACTCGGATTTTTTGGTCAAATAAATTCATAAGGGATTTAAAAAGAAAATTATTTATAATTTTATATGTTATAAAATAATTCCATTTATTATATGCAATCCCATTCGACTAAATTCCATATAGCATATTTATAAACTTATTATAAATATTAAAACTAAATTGATAAATAATCGATTGCCTATAACTCAAATATTTTAACCGAAAGAACAATTTATTTCTAAAACTGCATTAAAACTTAAAAATTAATAATTGCTTAGATTTTCTTTCCAAAAGTAAGTTAAAAAATACTTAATAACAAATTCGCTATATCGAACATCAGCTAAGAATAATCCGCTTGTAATTTGCTCACATAAATTCATAAAAGATTTAAAGATAAAAGTATTTATAATTTTATATGTTACAAAATAATTCCATTTCTTATAAATAATCCCATTCCACTAAATTCCATGTAACATACTTATAAAGTATTTATAAATAATCGATTATGAAACAGAATTGATAAATAAGCAACTGCCTGTAATTCAAATCTTTTAATCGAGAAAACAATTTTCTCCTAAAATTGTATTAAGACTTTAAAAAAAATTAATAATTGAAATATAAGAATGAAAATACATAATGATCTATCGTAGCTTATAAAAAAAGGCACAAAATGAATAAAACAAATATTCTCTCATTACGCGAAAAATAAACTTTCAAAACTGAAATATAAAAGATAAACATAAACTCTTTTATTTAAACAATTATAAAAGCAAAATATCGAATCGTCAACCGAAAAATAAATATAGCTAAGTATTTTCATTTAAATGAAAGTGAACAAATAAAAAAAATATATCGTTAGTTCATTAATATGCAAGCCTAAAATAAATAAATGTTTTGATAGTTGGATTGTCTAAGTCCTCGAAATGCGCAAAGAAAAAAAAATGAGAAAAGAAAAGAGCAAATATATATATATGAAGAGAAGTCGAGCGAAGAAAAGATTATTTTGCATCCCATCAACGAGGTGTCAAAATTAAGAAAGGATAAAAATAAAAAAATAAAAGCAATAACCAGCCAAATATAGGAACCCCAAGCAGTTGAAAAAAGACAAACAAACCATCTCTCTCGGCCTGGGTGGGCCACCGGATAATGAGCCGTTAGGTTTTATAAATAAAACCCCTCGCATTTCCTCGCACGCTGATTGGTCGCAGCCGGTGGTCGTCATAGCAACGAGAGTGTTTAATTGACGTGTGTGGGCCGGACGGACAATACACACTTCTTGGTCGAAATTGTTTGTTCTTTCTGGCACCCATTTATACTCTCATCAAAAAGTCCACTCTGACCCTAACCAAACATCCCAGATGACATAACATTCAACAAAAATTCTTAGGCCCCTCCCTCCTCAACATCCAATAAAGTAGAAGCGAGAAGTTGTTAAAAAAGAAGGAAAAACAACGGGGAGGGAGTGAAAGAAAAATCAGAAAGAAAAAAAAAGAAGGCAAAGAAATAACAGTTGCGAGAAAAGATAGAGAAAGGTCGTACATTTAAACGAGAGCGTTTAAACGCCTAGCGCAGTTAGCAAAGATAAGAACTCCTGTCTCTCCTCTGTTGTAGCTCGGCCAGTATTACTCCTTGAACGTTATGAGCAGACACTTGCCTCTTGTTTCTACACGTGGTTGGAAGCGATAGTAACGGGCACCTCACTAATCGGACCAATTATCATCTTCTCACTGCTGTATTTGCTCATTTCGAATTGGATGGTCAATCACTGTTAAACGTGCTGGATTTTTTTTAACAATTCAAATGAATTTTACTATGAACGATTATATTACATCGCCGAAACAGCATAGTTTTATATTTATTATCTAGTTCTGATATGCAATAGATGTATAAAAAGTGGATTTTAATGAAGGTAGTGTCCAAGAAGATGATTATTATAGAATTTTTCCGTATAAATATTGGTACGGTGAAATATTATCACGAAAAATCTGTTTAAGGATTATGAGTGTCGCTTTATTCAAGTGAAAAACTAGATATAAACTCTGTTTATACAAAAAAAAAAGAAGTCGTGATGAGTTTCAGAACTGTATTTATATAGTCATTGTTATCATCTGCCAGCAACAATCCACGTGTTGATATAATCGTGAGCGAGAGAAACTACATCGCAAAGAAAAGAGGTAATCATTACTTCAACAAATACTTATCTCCTGAAAATAGATAAGGTGAATAGGGTTCTTATCGGCGATATAATTACGACAAAAATCATTGGTCTTAATAACAGTGGAAAAACTATCGTTCTCAGCTGTATCGAAACCATTTGACAGATTTCTTATCCACGAGCGGGACTTTTTTTCTTGAGGCTAACATCGCCGGAAAAATCCGATTTGGTGCTCCACAGTGCGCTCTTCCCAGCGAAATAGAATATAAACAATACCGAACTCTGCAGCTTTATACTGTCTTCTCTTGCGGGAAAACCTGGACCTAACCAGCTGTCCGGCTCTATCCGCGGACCTGAACAAGAACTCCGGGTTTGCCTGAAGCGCCCGGGAAAATTTTTCCTATTTTTTTCCCTACTCTATCCGCCATCCAATCAAAATGTGATTGATATGTTTTTGTAACAAAGCCCACCCACCCCAGCCTTCGTGCGAAAGGAAACAGACTGAAGTTGTCCTTACAACTCAAAAGGTTTATTTTACTCCAGTGTCCGCCTTCTGTTGAATCTCAAAATACTAGAGGGACTCCTTCCCCCCGAGGGTATACGTAGATCACCCGTTCCTCCCCCCTTTTGTTCTCTCTTGGTGTTGTTGTGACTGCCAGAGAGAAAAGATCACTTGGTAATTTCACAGTTCACCAAAGATTTCGAGAGTTACCGTGGATGAAGCGATGTGTGAAAGGGGAGATTGTGTGACCGTATATAAACTGAGATCTTTTCGGCAGTCTTCAAAATAAATTTCGGTGTCAAGCCACCTGTTTCTGCAGAACCTGTGGTGCTTCAAAGAGTCTAATATCTAAAACTGGACAAAATTACATCTAATGTTGATGCGCTACTTATTATTCTTTATGAAAATTAATTACTCTTAATTAGACATTGATAAAAACAACAGAATAACTCTATAGTGTGGACCGATTACGCTCAATAACGGGGGTGTTATCTTCTTTTTATATTGCTTGAAAAACTGAACACCATCGCATTTAAAATTTGTTGCATTCTTTATGAAAATTAATTGATGGTAATTGAACTTTATCAAAAACTGCTGAACTGCTAATCAAGAACTGATAAAACTAAAGAACTAGTTGTGAAAGATTACCAAACTGGTATGTGTCATGCATTTTATCAATCGGATTCTTACATAATCATTTCTTATACTGCCGTCATTAAGAAAGCCGAGGAGGTTTCAGTATCAGAAGATTTGTGTGCATCCATGTGGACAGTACCCATATAAGACTATGGCCAACCGATATTTTCCGATTTTTGCTGATCCAAGGAGTTTTGTCTATTCTCCTACTATGTTGTACGGGCACAGGACTGCCGATGGTGTGATAGGGGGATTCCGGCACCTATCCGGTTACGATATGGGTCGCGTGCTTGCCCCCTCGCAGTCGAACTCGACCCACGAGGGGGGTCGGCCCGACCCTCCGCCACAGAAGCCGCCTTACTCCTACATCGCTCTTATCGCCATGGCAATCAGGAGCACCCCTGACAACAAAATAACACTTGACGGCATTTACAAGTTCATCATGGACAGGTGAGTGATCCCCCCCCCCTTACTATATTTATTTCGTTTTGGTTCTTTGCTTCCGTTATTATTTTGGCAAAAATAATGCATTAGTTTATTTTTATATGCATAAAAGAATTTAAATGTTTGATTCAATCGGATTTAAAATGTGTATTTAAAATGCAAAGAAGTGAAATTAATTTTAAAAATAAAAACAATTTATGAAATAATTTGGATTCTGAAATATTATTTTATATCAGAAACTAATTATAATTTTATTAAAATTAATTAAATAGTAAAGTTTTTATTTTAGTTTAAAGTTTATAGAATTTTTGTTTTTAGATAATTGCTTATTTTGGAGCGATTAAAAGTTTTTGGGTGAAGTAAAATTTCGAAATTTTTAGACCTTTATTTAAAAAAAATGTAATTGAAATTAGCTTGATTGATTTCTTCAAATATTTGGCGGAAAAAAATTATTATCAGGAGTTTTTTTTTGTTTGTTTGTTTTGTTCATTTGTTTGATTGATTTTGCATGAACTAATTACATTTTTTAAAATTATTCTTTTTTAAATGGAATAAAAACACAGGAAAACTTTAAAATACTAAGAAAGATTTTTATATCTTACTCTTGCTTAGTTTTGATTAAGATAGTAGAATAGTATTTCTCAGTAAAAGTTTTATGTCTTAAAAATTAGAACTTTATAATATCCCTGATACAGTTTTTATATATTTCTTACTCGGAATGACATTACTGATTTTTAATAGTTTTATTTATTTCCCACTAAGGGAAAGTTTTTATTTCCAATCATGAAAACAAATGTTTTGATTTTAAAAAAATCAAAATAATGATAAAATATTGAAAAATCATAAGTTAGAAAATTCAGGATTCATTATGAAATTTACATATAAATAGACCTCTCTTTCTTTTTTCATAAATTAATCTTGTTTTTTAAATAAAAAAAAACATATATTTTTTAAATAGAATTGAGAGGGAAAAAATCTGTTTTTAGAATATCTGAAATTCATTGCAGTTATTCTCGCGCTTTGATTTTCTGGGAAAAATACAATCTGCATTTTATTTACTATTTCATTTTACTTAATAAATATCCCAGAGATTTTTTTTATGCAATTCCTAACTTTTGTGCTTGTTTATAACATTTTTAAAAAGTTGAATAATTGTTTTAGTGGGTTTTTTCGCCTTGAACATTCCATTTACGTCTAATAGCTGTTAATCAGTATATTTTAAGATATTTGTGCTGCTAATGGATTAAATAGTGAAGGATAAAGGACTCGTTTAACAATATAATTTATTATTGTAATTTCTATATGCGAATTTTCGTTTGTAACTAATAATTTTGGTTCATCACTAAAATATAATTAGTATCTACTATGAGTTTCAAAAAATTTAGAAATGGAAATATGTTTATTCGTAATTCAATCAAATTTAATTCCATTATTATTAATCCATATGATTCCATTATTATTAATTTATATGATTTCATTAGTTCATTCAAAACATTATGCTAAAATTTCAAACTCGCCTTATTTCTCCTCGAAAAAAATTCGACAATTTGAACGATAAAAGCGCTTTGAATTCTTTAAAATGGAAATAATTTAAAAATTTGAACAAATAAATTTAAGATTTCCTTTGTCGATTGTATCATAAATGCAGAATTAAAAATTATTGAATCTTTTTACTTTATTTTATATTAAATCGAACCATGCCAATATAATTTTAAACTCGTCATTATATATATATATTCCACTGGCTGAGTAGAAAAATTGCAAAATTGCCAAAAAATAAATGAAAGAGATAAGATAATCCGTCGTAACTTTAAAGCCATTTTATATCTATAAGATCTTTAGCAGTTGTCGTTATCTTTAACTTTCTTTATTTTTATACAAAAATTCATTCAATGAAATTAATATCCTTCTTTTAGTGAGATATACATCGATTTTTCAAATGTTTATACTTGTTCTCTATTTTTAAGTTGTTAAAAATAAAAATAAAATGAGATTGCGTAGATTTTGGAGATTTAGAATCATTTTTATTGTGTCTTAAAATTGACGAATTAGAAAATAGAACGATAAGTGAATAAAATTTCATCCGAAATGCTTTGACGTTTTTCTTGGTCATTTTTATCTAATAAAACGAACTTAACGACTGAGTCATTTTGCATGGTTTCGGTGCTTTAAGTCGGCTTTAAAAAATAAATTATATCTTTTTGATATTATTTAATTGATAAAATTCATTTTCTTTTATATCTGTTTTGTAATTTCGCATTATTTTTAAATGGATGTATTTTAACTTGAATTTCAATTTCCGATTTCGATTCTGAAGAAATTTTTTTTACAAAATTCCTTAATTAAGAATTATTTAAGAAGTATATTTATACTTGTATAAAATCTTCTGTGTTTCTAAAATTCCTTGAACCAAAGTATTTTAAGTGCAATGCATAAATTTTGGATTAAACATGGCAGAATATTCAAATTTCATTGCTCTAATTAATATATTAAAATTATGATCCAAACAATAAGTATTTTTGGCACTAGCAACGTTTTGCGTAATCTGAAAGTAGTGGATTTTCTTAATAAAAATTTCTTGTCTAACAAATGCATTTAGTTGATGCTTTTTATTTTAGAATAGTCAATCAAGAGTTAATTTCAACTATTTATCTGTCATAATGAATTTGAAATCAAGCAGAATCTTTGAAATAAAAGTTTCTTAGATGTTTAATTTTTAACTGATATTGATTGTTTTAACATTTAAGATTTTGATTTTATCTTCACAGTCGAGTTTCATAATCGGTATTAAATAAAATATCTTAAAACTATGTTTAAATGTTTTAAAATGATTAATTTTTATTGACTTCGTTGAATATCATTTTGGATTTTGAGAATCGAGTATCGAGTATTTATTGGATTTTGAGAATCGAGTGTTTCCACCTGAGAATCGAGTATCATGATAAATTCGGACTGATTGTTAATATATTTAATTTTTTATCGATTTTGTCTCTAGAATATCCATTTAAGGTTTCGATTTCACCTATATAATCGAATATCATTATTGCCATTGAATTGAAAGTTAACAATACTTAGTTTCAAATTAAACGTAACTTTTTAGAATCTTTAGAAATCTTTATAATATGCCTATAGTATATAGTTTAATATAGAAATCAAGCTCTAGAAATTTCTAATTCACTTCACCTCAATTTTTAATGATCATGTGGGAAATTAAAATACGAAAAGTAAATAATTATTTGTGGAAGCCTTGAAAAAAAAAATTGCTTTCCATTTTTTGCGCGCAAAATTTTGAATGCCATCAAGTTAGATATATATAAATTTGAAATTAATAACTAATATGTAAATAGTTTGTAATTGACAACTATGTGCAAACGATTTCTATCATTAGTCATGTATACGTTGACTTATTTCTTTTAAATGTATCTCTAACTGATTTTAGTAAGTCACTAATATAGAGAAATGATTATGATGTGTTTAGTTTAAGCACATCATAATCGTCTCTGAATAAATAAAATAAGCAATGTTCGATTTTATCATCTTCCTTTAACGATATATGAATTTGGTTTCGTATAAATTTCATAATCACTAATTAACTAATACATTTCAATTATTTTTCAGATTTTATGCTATAAGTAACGAATGTATTTCCGAAATTCCCCTAAAAGTTTAATATGTTTTATGGAAATTTATTAACACTAATTAAAGAAAACTAAATTGTTTATTAGCTGTTTTAAAATGATACAATCCGTGCTATCTTTAAAGTTTAACTGCATTACTATAAGAATTGCAGTAAGTTTTATTGACAAAAAAAATTTCTTTTAACGGCTTAAAAGCATCTTGCTGCGAACTTGAATTGGTTCGCTAAATTTTAAACCATCGTTTTTTCCTAAAATTTGCATAGAAATAAAAATTTACAGATTTCCTAGAAATACTGCTTATTTCAAACATTTTATATAAAAATTTGGCTTATACAACCAGCATAAGTGTCATTATAAGTTCCACTAAATAGAAAGCTGTTTAAATATAAATTTAAAAAAAAAGAAATAAATCCTTATTTTCTTTATATTTCTGGTCAGAGAATTTTAATCGAATATAAAATCGCAAAATTAATATAATTTATTTTGCTAGATATTTCATGATAATAATTTCATCATTATTTTAGATTTAAGTGGATTTTCTATTAAGTAATATTTTGCTATAACTTGAGATGACCTAAAATGAAAAAGAAAACATTATTACAAAATACATTGATTTCATAATAAATGCTGAAAAAATACATAAGAATTTCTCTTAAAAATTTCTTATTAGTTAATGAATTATCTATTTAACTATCCAATTGTCTATTAAAAAATTTTCTTTGATTTTTTTAGCATTCTAATTTAGCTATGAATTAGTGAAATTAAGGAGTTATTCCTAAATATTATGAATGTATAAATTATCTGCAGTTAAATTTGTGTAACAATTAAACACACTTTCTGAGCATGTAAATTTCAATTTCGATTTAGTTTTAAAATTATTACTTTAGGAAAACAGCAAGAGAGAAATTTTTCAATGTATTTTTCGAAAAGAGCGGATAATTTCGCAATATTCAATAAAAAGCACAGGGACAAAGTTCTCAAAATTCTAAAGTGAAACTAAATTGTCCTTATAAACATTCATTGATAACAATGATTTTTTTTATATTGAAGTTTAAAAAAAAGTGGCAACAGAAGTTGTATCAATCTTTTGTATCATTCTCACAGAATAACAATTTTTCATTAAAATTTATTTTTTGTAATAAAAAACGATATTCTAATATAGTAAAAAGATTAAATGTAAAATAAGAAGTCTTAAGAAAATTTTATATTGTAAAAAAGAATAATTTTTTTAATGAAAAATACATGGCTTTATTAGCATTTTTATTCATTTTCTTATCAAACATTATAATTTTAAAAAGTACAGTAAACCCTTATTTATACGTAAAATTGGGTAACGAGGTATTCGTGAATAATGATTTTCTCACTTAATCATCATACTGGCAAAAAAACAAAAAACAAGCGTATTGGAAAATGCTTTTGAAAAACTGTATTTTTTAATTGGATGTATGAAGTAACTGATATAATAAAACTTATATTTTTGTTTTGGAGTCTACACCTGTAATCATGATATAATAAACATAAAACTTCTGTTTTTACAGATTGCTGCTTTACTTTTTTCACAATAAATAAAATAATTGGGATTTTGTTTTGATAATTGGTATTAAAACCCTTTTTAAAAAATATATGGTTGGAGTTTTTAAGAACATTTTGTGATTTACAGTAGCTTGTTATAAAAAGTTTACTGTACATCAAATATCGGAAATCTTCTGAAAATGCCTTTAAAAGTATTTCAAAAAATATATAAAATAAAAGCATCTAATGTAAAAAGAAAACTTTGTATCACAAATTTTAAAGGAAAAAAACTTTCTGAAGTCTTATAATTAAATTTGAAAATGAATACTCTTTCATCTTAAATAGGAGGAGAAATTTTGCAGAAATTAAGATACAATACAAATACGAACTAATGAATATAACAGTTATTTATTTCGAAAAATTAATAAATTTAATTTACGACCCCAGAATTTGTAAAAGCTTACAAAGTAAACATTTATTTTAAAATAAAGCTTTCAAAAATTAAAAATTAAGTAAAAATTAACTTCCCGGGAAAAAAAAGAAAATTCTCAATAAAAATTAGCACAATTTTTCTTGTATAAAAATAAAATCAATAATTTAAATAACCTTTTAATTATATGAATCATTTATTTTTCTTCAGTAATTTTACAAAAGTGATTAGGAATATAAACAGATTCTATTAAACCTGCGATTTCTTTCTTTCACAAACATTGTGAAATAAGCCCCTTGAAAATTTTGGATATTTCTTTCTCTTTTTCTCATAAATGAAATATGTTTACCATATTTACATAACATCATTATTGGGTCAGATATTTCCGGATGCAATAAGTTTGCCATCAGTAATAAACAGTTATAAACAAATGTCAATGTCACTCCAAGTATATCTCGACACGTAGTGAGAAGATACGTGCAAAGGCTTTGTAACAAGTACAAACAATAAATATTTATTTCCCCATATCAGGCACGTAGGTTTGGAAAACTATATTGCAAATATCTACAATCTCGACATGAGAAGATATTCCTGGAAAGGTTCCGTAATGTATTTGTAAAGTGAAAAAAAAATGCACCGAAGTGGATATCATTGTAGTTTACACATTCTTTTTCTTATCTGTAAGGGCTTAACTAAATTCGCATTGTGTACCGAGTAACGGCATTACTATTTACTTTGAAACAATTCGCAATTCTCGAATGAGAAATTTCTTGGAAATTTATGAACCATTTCCTGTTTCGTAGCAAACTCGATTCAAAGAATTCCCCAGTTAGTGATAAAAAGTTACTGCAGGACGGACGGGCTTTCTAATAATTATAAACACATCGTCTGTTTGAAAATAAAACAATGCATATAAAATTTAAAAGTCAACAGGATAAAATGTTTGGAATTGTTTAATGATGGAACGAAACTAGATACTTAATAAGTTGTTTAATACGCAAAACAAGATTATAGAAGTTAAAGCTGAAATAATAAACGTTAATGGAAGTTAAAAACTGAAATAATAATGTTAAAAGCTGCATTCAGTTATTCATTGTGTTTTAGGTGAAAAGAAATTACAATAGGAGTGAAGAGTTGTTGAATTTTAGGTTGAAATTCTAGGTATTAATTAAATGAATATATCTTAGATTTCCGGAATATTGTTAGCTTCTGCTTTGTTTAACACTAAATAAACATACAAAAAAGTTGAAGGAAATTTGTTTCTCCTGAGCTTCATTGGATAAAAGTATAATTTCACTTTTGTAAAAGTTATTTTAATTATGTTTAAAATTGCTGAATAGAGCAAGAAATAAACAATTAAGCAAAAGCAATATTTTTTAAAAAAATTAATGATTCTTAGAAACTTTATTTGTCTTTTGTTAGGAATGGATGCCAAGAATTGAATGGAATTATTTGAGTAGAAACTAGCAACAACTTTTTTAAAATTTTGAATTCAGTATTGTTAATCAGATTGTAAACTATATCTACGCATTAAAAAATCCCAGCTTAACTGATTAAATTTGTTATTAAAAGACAAGGATAATTGATAAGTTTTACAATATTAAGCTAGATATATTGTTAGGAAATATACATTTGTAAAACAATTACAATTTTGTGGATCTGGAGTTGATTATTATAAACTGCATTTAAATGCGTAGGTAATCTTTTATTGTAAAAATAACCAAAATGAACGATTAGAAGAATATACCAAAATATTTTTTCACGCGCGATCTCTTTTCTTATATATAAATAATATACGATTGCATTTT
>JAPMOR010029352.1:709612-720999 GCA_026543865.1 Argiope aurantia
ACGCGCGATCTCTTTTCTTATATATAAATAATATACGATTGCATTTTATTGGCATACATGTAGAAATATATTATAAACATTCCTGTGTTTGATATAAAATAATTGGGTAAATTCAATTTAATTAAAGTAATTAAATGACTCGATGACCGTTGCCGATTTTACTTATTTAAAACCGAGAAATTCATGTTCCATGCTTACTCAGAATTAAAAGAAATAAATTAAAAGGAAGCTAGATTTAATTTTTAAAGGTTAGTTTAAAATTTATATTATATAAAGTGAAGTGAAAGAGAATTTAATTTTTTATCGTCGATAGACATTGGTCTTCCTACACAGATAAGAAAAATGCGGTGTTGTTTCAATAAAATAACTTATTAAACAATTAGTAGCAAAACGTTAAATCAAATTGACATAGTATCCACAATAACACCAACTGAAAATGCATTATACTGTTTTCAATTGATAAAACTTACTTAAAATGTCCATATTAACAGGTTCGACGTGCTCCAGATAATTATGAATTAAAAATGTAAACAATTTAAATAAGATTATACTTAAATAATTAAAAATTAATTAATTTATTTATGTGCTTATAATTCTTGATTATATCAAACCAATTCAAATTACCAATTTATATGCCCCCCTCTCCCCTCAAAAATATAGATAAAATATCATTTGGGCTCTGTAATAAGTAAACCATTTCTACAGTCATTTTAAATTTCAATACATTTGAAACTACACATTACAACTGTCGCCACAGCAAGATATTCCTTTTCATACAAGAATTTAATAATACGTAGCCATCTAGAATTTTCACCTAAAAGTTAATTTTTTTTTTTTTTTTTTTTTTTGCATATCCACAGAATATGTCTAAAATTCTGCATACGAGTTTAAATACTGCCGCATCTTCATAATGTTCATAAAAATCTTTAACCCAAATGTGCTTATTTTTAAAGTCAGTTGCGTCAAGGATAATGAAATGGAACAATTATCATCAGGGATCTTTTTATCACTCAACAATATGGAGTCAAATCACCAATGAACTCTTCTTCGCTATTTAAATATCAAATTGATAACTTAAAAAATTAAATATAAAAATGTTATCTTGAAAATTAAATGTAAAAAAGTGTCGACATGACAGATGAAAAGTATGGTTACATTCGTTCCAAATTAATTTTTTTGGAGGGGGGGACTTGGTAGTACTTTCTCAAAGATTAGATGTGGAAATTTAGTGCCTCCCTAAGTTTGTAGAGTTATGTTCTTCAAAAAATGCTCATTTTTTGGAATAGTGGACGCATTTCAACATCAATGTGTAATCAGACTTCCCGGGAACTAAGATCTCTCAATTTCGACTCTTTATAAGTATACTGTTCAAATTAAAGAAATAATTAGCTTGAGTTCATTTAAAAAATGGACCAACTAATGTAAATTTTCCTTCTAACTGTAACTGTACTTAGAATATATAAAATAAGGTCTCTGTAATATGACTAATGTGGATGAATCGGCTTGCAGAAAAAGAATTATAACAAAATATATCGACGATGTTTCTTTATCTCTTCCAATTTTTTTCTTTTTGGTAACATATAACTGTATTTGTTTCTGAATTAATTTAATTTAATTTTCTGCTTTAGTCCGTTACGCCTTAACAACTTGCCGGGTTACATGCCCCGGCATTGAAAATCAGATAATACGGTTATTTTGAATTAACGCATTAACTTGTCACTTCTAAACTAAATTTGAATTATGTTTACAGAAAAAGATTTTCTTGATTATATTTGATTATGCTATTAATGTAAAATATATTTCAGAACTACATATTGTTCATTACAGCACAGAACTGAATAATGTACATATCATTATTTGAATATATGATAACACGAATCTTGTAAGCCTATTAATTATTTGCAATTCGTATTATATATATATATAAGCCCATTTCCTGTTATAACTTTGTGGAAGCTAATTTCCAAGTCTATGGATATCTTCAGGAATTTACATCGTTATGGATACCATCAAAAATATTACTTTTTTTTCCTATTTTTATACCCTTATGACGAAAATTGTTATGTAAATATACTTTCTTTCCATTCAAAAAATTATTCAAATAAGTATTTATTCTGTATGTTTAATTTAAGTTCAAGTTTTTTTCTATCATTTAAACGATAATTTAACAAAATACAGAAAATTTATCAATAATATGAGAATTAAAAATATCTTTGAAAATGAATTATTAATGCGCATGTATTCAGACAAATAATTTCATCGTGGAACTTTTATCCATATTTTGATAAATCTAAAGAGAAAATATTTCCTATAAGTATTTTAGATAAAAAAAACTAAATCAAGAATAATAAATGTATATCTAAAAAATGCTTTAAAAATATATTTACCGAAGTATTTTTTAATAGTATGTCTACGCAATTAGCGTCACTCTGCATTTGAAGGCTTCGGACACTAATCTAGAATAAGACTTCTTGTAAATAAAAAAAAAATGAGCTACATTAAAAAATTGCTTTAATTTTTGAAAGAAGAAATGAACAAATACAATATTTATTCTTATCTAATAACACATTAATTAAAAAGGAAAATAAATTGAACTTTGTTTTAATGTCAACAAATTTATTTATTTAAACAAATAATTTATTTTAGAAAGAACTGCTAGGCTTAATAGTCATTTTTTACTGATCAATCCGTAAGGTAATTAAGATTTAATGACCCATTATTTCTTAACTGAGTTAAGTTCCGATTCAATAAACAAGACTCAGTATACTTATTCCACAATCAAATAACTAAATATCACAAAAATAATAGCACTAATTTTTTTCAAAAATTTATATATATATATATTTTAATTTAATGCGTGTTGGTAACTTATCTTATTACATAATTGTAACTTTTGATAATTCAGAATACTCAGAATGATAATCAGTTTTGTGAAATAATAATCAATGTGATCAAAGTGAAAGAGAACTGAGATGGATTTTAGAACCCATTAACCCAAGATTCCAAAGCCGAAGGAATGATGCTAGGCCATAGTTAATCCTAAGTTATTTCAGAATAATTCGGTTATGAATAGTTCGTCAAAAATATTTCGATATTTCTTAAAATTATTGCAAAAAAACTACAAATGATAGGTAGAAAATAGATAAAGCTACAGTTAAATATTTTAATAGACAATTCAAAAATAAAATTTAAAAATCAAGCTTTGCCTGAATCGGTACTGCAAATACTTTTAAGAGTGAAGAACATAAATTGTAATTTTTAGTTGAATGATCCGCTTTTGGCGACCAGTTTGCTCGATCTAAGTAATGGTTTTCCACTCTTTGTACTTATTAAATTTATATGAAATTTTATTTTATTTAAAATTTTGCTTTTTAATTTTAAAAGACTGATAAATTCTAATTTAATAAACTGATTTTACCATAAATTAATGTAAGTGCACTGTATAGATTGCAGCTACTACGCAATAAAAACAGAAAAGTAAATCGTTAATCGAAGCTTATGCCCAAAAGTACAATTATTTATCTTAATTTTTAATATTGGGAACAGCACAAAATTCAATAATTTGATGCTAGAATGAAATTAATTAGAATTAAATCATAACAACAAAAACATTGTTACTACTTCTGTAGTTATTTATTTAAAAAAAACAAGTAAATATAAATAAAACTTATGTGAAAACGAAAGTAGGATCATTAATATGATATTTTTAAAAATTTTTAGATTATGCAAAAATTATTCTTGTAAAGTAATATTCTTGGAAGATATTGATTAAAAACAAGAAAATTTTATTTATTTTTTAATTAATTTTGCTTTCTTTTTTTATTTTAAGAGCACAACTTCTAAATTTCACATAAGACTCAAAGATCAAGATAAAACTAGTTATATTTAAAATATGTATAGAAATATGATTCATTATATCTAGAAAGATGGAAAATCTCTTAAATCCTCAATACCAGGCTACAATTGCAGACTAGATTTTATAGATTATCTGTAATAAACCTGTATTTTGACTATATTCGTTATAAAAATGATTCTGAATCGTCAAGTGTTTTATTTAAATATTTTTACGGAAATAGTTTTAAAAGTTTCTTAAAAAAAATATTGAACAAAATATGCTTGAGGGAGCAATGTTATCTATAGTAAAGTAGACAAATATACCAAATATGTAACTCGGATAATTTCAATTTACGATATCTCCTCTTTTTGCATATACTGTGCATTTAGTTGAAATTCAGCAATAGTCTTTTAATGTGATATTGTTTATTTTTGGAACTATTAAATCTTTTTACAAATAAGTTCTACTGAACGAAGAATCAGCATATTACGTATCTTTTTCGTTTTTCAAGGGACGACTTAAGACAGGAAGTAGATGCGGTATTATATCATATTTAAATATACTGACGAAATATTTAAATAGCAGATTTCGGTTAATCGAATTATATCATAATTGTTAATTTCCCCGAATTAGGAAACACACTGTCTTCTGTATAATAATGCAAAATAATGGCTAAAATTTTAATAAAAATGTAGTTTCGAATAACTGTTCTTTAGACAAAATATAATAGTTATCATATCCATGCTCATAATTTTTACCGAAACTTTATAATGAATAAAAATAATGGATAACATTTTAATACATATGTAGTTTCAAATAACTGTACTTCAGACAAAATATAATAGTTATCATATCCATGCTCATAATTTTTTCCGAAACACTATTATGAATAAAAATTTCATAAAACAACTAACAGAAGCCAAAGAAAATATTTCAAAAATTATCTTTTATTTTTTATGGAAATCAGATGACTTACAATGAATAAATTATTTTTCTAATATAGTAGTTTTTTTCTTGTTATTCTTTATGTGCACTTGTTTAATTAATTTGAAATCGTAGTAGCGTTATATATGTGTTAAGTGGTATGCAGCTTGCTTTTTCCCCTTCTTCCCTTATTCTTTTTATGAAACAGGATCATTTTCCAAACTAAAATATTAGGCAATAATAATCGCTAGAAATTAAAAATACATCCAAATTTACGTTAAACCTTTTTGCTCTTCATTTATTTACATTCAAATGTGGAACTGATAAATCAATTTATCCACCATATTTTCTTAATATTTTTATTTAGTTCAAAAATTTGCTTATTTATGGGAAAAATAATTTATAAAATGGGCATAAATTACAAATAAAAACTTCTTTTCGTATTTGAAACGAATGTTTAGAATGACATACATATTTATCAAAATTGATCTTAATATTTTATAAACATATTTCGTTTATTCCCAAAGGTCAATTAAAACTTGTTTATATTTTTGAAGATAGGCGATAATTGATATCAATAATTACAAGATTTGTTTAACTTACTTCCCACTAACTTTGATTTGATGGTCTTCATTTCACATTAAGTATTTTTTTCCTCTCCTTATCGTGTTTCTTGTTGAATTTATGCTGAAACGACAAAAAGAGTTTTTATCTGTAAATGGATCTTAAAAGTTAAGGTTACATATGTACTTCGTAGTGATAATTTAATGTAGAAAGATTTTATTTTAATTTTTATCAATTTTGACTCCATATTGTCATGAATTTATTTTGTGATATGAAAATAGGGAAATGGAACCGAACAATGGATTAGTTGATAATAAACGAAAAAATAAATAAATAAATGATATATGAGGTTTACTAAATTCTATGAATCGAACTTATATCTCATATGGTGTTACTGCTAATAGTGAAAAATTTGACGGATATTAAAGCTGTAAATTTCTTTATGAACCCAAAATTCATTTGCATGACTTTTCCAATTAATTTGCTTTTACATATATACTCTACTTATAATAAAGATGAATGTATGTGTTTTTGCACTGTATATGGCGACCCGTTTCACTTAGAACTACCAAACTTTGACATACATACTTAGGAAGATGAGAATAAACTCCTTGGAATTTTAGAATTTTAATCGGTTAATAATCTAACAAAGTTTTGGCGTTTTTTCCCAGATAACTTCCGCAAATATAGCACACAATGATTTTTATTTCATCTTAAAATTTAAACAATTATCTTTGTAATTATATCAATTTTTTTTAGTACAGTTCTTTTTTATTTTTAATTATTTTTAGAAAATATTTTAAATGTATTTTACTATAATACATGTTATTGTTGGCGAGCAATTCAAAACGTTTTCATTGTTGCTACTGGTATTTCATCTTTTTTTTCCATTGTTAATGATTATGGTATGAAAATTCTCAACGTTTTTTTTTTTTTTTTTTTTTTCTTGCGGAGGTTTTAACATGAGGGTGCTTTTAATAATATTGTTGGAATTTATTGTACTTAAATTTAAGTTTAATTTCAAAAGCAAGAAATGGGGAAAAGTTTTTAAAGTGCACCATTTATAAATATTGTTGATATTTTGTATGATGTATTTGGATGTATAAAATTACGGATGGAAAATTAGGGAACTGAGTTGACAATAAATTCAACAGTGTAAGATTTCTAAAATAGTATAAGTTATATGGCTATCAAAATTTGAAATCTAAAAATATTTTGTTGAGAAAACCATTAAGACAAAATGACAACAAATATTTAATTGAAATTTTTAACTACCAGTTAATATTTCCAAAGAAAGTTGTGGTTAAAGGCGGAGAGTAAAGAATATGATAAAATTTCTAACTGTCTTTGTTTCTGTGGTCCCAAAATCAATGTTTGGGTTAACTTTGACAGCCTGTTAGTTAGACGTCATATTAGTTCACAATGAACAAAAATAGTTTTTTAAAATCTAATTGAAATTTTTATTTCTTTTGGAAATATGCTTGTCATTATTTTTCTTATGCCATAGGAGGAAAATTTTAAAATGTATTGAACTACATTTGGAACATAATGCTTTTTTAATAGTAAGCAGTTTTCATATTTAATTAACGAACATAACAGTTTTCAGTTTCTTTTAATTCAAACGCAAAACAATTATTGAAATTTGTTTTGGAGATATAAAATGTATTAAATAAGTTGAATTTTAGTATGAAAACTGATAATGATGCAAGAAGTTAGACTGAGGAATTCAACAAAATAATATTTTTATTTTTGGGTCAAAATTATAATCGTTTGCAGCATTTATTCTGATATTTATTTTTAAGAATTGATCCTATTTTAATGCTTAAAATATAGGATATTTGATATGACTAAAAAATTAAATATATATATCGGGTGAATTTGTTACTTGTTTTTAATGGAATCACTGAACATTTTTTTTTTTCAACTTAGATTTTTTTTAGTTAGTAGAATGGTTTTTATTTCACAATCTTATCAGCTTAATAGTTAAAGCTTATTCGCTTAAGTTTTAATTATTTTTTTATTCTAGTATTATTTTAAAGCATATTATCAGCAATGATATGCATATGAAAATATAAAATAATTTTTTTTTTGTTCGGGAAAAATTGGAAGATTTAGAACAGTAAAGTAAACTCGTATCAGCTTTCATTATTTTTTTAATATTCACAATCATATCATGCGATTCGTTTAAGCTTTAGTTATTTCTGATTCTAGCATTATTTTAAAGCATATTATCAGTAATTGTATGAATATGAATATATAAAAGAATTTTTTGTTCGACAAAAGTTGTAGGATCTACAACGGTTCGCTCAAGCTTTAGTTACTTTCTAATTCTACCATTATTTTAAACTATATTATAAGTAATTGTAGAAAAATGTAAAATGATTTTGTGTTCGGCAAAAATTGAAGATTTACAATGGTAAATGAAACTCATGTCAGCTTTTCTTATTTTTTTAATATTCACAATCTTACCATGCGATTAGGTTAAGCTTTAATTATTTCTGAATCTCTCATTATTTTAAACTATATTATCAGTAATTGTAGAAAAATAAAAAATGATTTTCTGCTTGGCCAAAAATTGAAGATATACAACAATAGAAGAAACTCATATCAACTTCTTTTTTTAAATATGATTGCTATTGAAAAGGATAATAATAGCAATCTTTATTTTATATTAATTTCACTTAAAAATATATTTTTACCTGAATATTTCTTTTTGATTCATTAATTAAAATGATTATATGTTATTATTTAATATTAAAACTTAAAGATGTTTATTTCTCTTTCAGATTTCCATATTACCATGACAACAAACAAGGGTGGCAGAATTCCATTCGGCACAATCTGAGCCTGAATGATTGTTTCATCAAGGTACCCAGAGAAAAGGGCAAGCCTGGAAAGGGCAGCTACTGGACTCTTAAAAATAACGGCGAAGAGATGTTCGAAAATGGGAACTTCCGACGCCGGAAACGGCGCACCAAATTATCCACTTCAAAGTCTAGCAATGAAAATCCCAATTCCACTTTATCTGATTCAATCATGAACAAAACAACCAGTATGGACTCAGCTGCCAAGTCTGAAAAGCGATCATCCACCAAATGCACGACCAAGCCACCAGAACCTTTAACTTGCAGACCAGGAGTGATAGTAACACAAGCTTCGACTAAATGTAAAAATTTAAATTCTGATGACACAGACTGCCCATCGACCAACAAAATGATTTCCAGAGACAAATCTACCTCTCCGTTGACACCTAAAGCTGCAAATTTTGCAATCGAAAGACTGATTGGTAACTCCTCACCAGAAGACAACGGAAAGCGAACTAGTTCACCAGAGGAGCACGAATCTGTGAAGGATTTAGAATTCACAAGACCTGTCGTCGCAAGTGACGGGTCATCTAGTCTAATATCGCCATTGTGTCAGCAGTTGATGCTACTGAACAAGGACAAATATCTCACCAATCATTTGAGCCCGGCTGTCACATCCCAAGCATCATTACTATACTCCCACATAAACTTGTTCAACAGCAAAGTAATCCCATCTTATCCGAACTCGCTAGGCCTAACTTGGCCTCAGATTTCAGTTCTTAATGGAATGACTGATGCTGCGAATAACCACACACAAGGTTCATTCATTCCTTCTTGGTTTAATTTCCCACCTATGACAAAAGCCATATGGAGCGGAACGTCGTCAGGTCGCTATTCTCCCGCCGATGCCGGTAGATGGCGTGAGTGATTTAAGTTATGCATTTATGTCGATTTTTTTTTTAATAGACTAAAAAACTCGTGTTGTCTTTGGAATGATCTGATCATGTTTGCGCTTGTGTATGTATCAGTCAGTGGGCTATATTGTGAAACTGATAGTCGTCTGGAGATCAAGTTTAGTTGTTTCATACCATCTGCGCTCAGTGTAGATCTTAATTTGAGACGAGATAAATGTTCTTTTTTATAAATCCACGAAAATATCTAGAAGATTTAATGAATAGTTAATTATTTTAGAATAATTATTGTAACTGTATTTAAGTTTTATTGATGAATTTTACGAATTGGAGTATGAAAACATATTAAGTTGAAATTACAAATTTAGTAATTTTTAATAGTATGTCAACAAATTTAGATATTATTTGGCAACATTTTTTTAAATTAAACTGTGAATGATTACTGTGAAATTGATTACTGTGCATATTACTGTTAATTAAAAGCTGATTACTGTGAATTCTACTACTGTACAAAAATTGATAGTTGGAGTTCATGTAAGAAAATTGACAAAATGTTTCTTTTAAAGTATTTAAAATGAGTGTGTATCATTGTTAATCTTTTCTTGTTGTGTGTGTTTCAACAACATTTTATGACGTGACATTAAAAAAATAGATGATTACTCTAAATTATTTACATTCGAATAAATAAATGTTACAATAAGTAAAATACATGAAAATAGTATATTAAATTAATTTCTCCATTATTGAATAGTAAATTAGTACTTACTTTAAATGCCATTAAAAGTAATAAGATATTAGTTAAAGGTTTTTTAAAAAGTAACTTTTTCATGAAAAATTTTATAGGATTGAATGTTTTGCCAGTCATGAATTTAAATATAAAATGATTAACTTTAACACGTTATAGCTTTAACTTTAAAATGCTTAACTGATAATTTGAATGTGAAAAATGAACAACAATAACTGGTTATGAACTTTAAATTTTTGGTCGATCTTTATTTTCATACCATTGTCCTTTAGCAATCAGAAGTGCAATATTTTATTTTGTATATTTTAGAATTTCATTTGCATGTGTGAACATTTATTTACATCAATAAAAAGTTTCATGCATTGTGTTTCTTTTAATTCCTTTTTGTCGTATTTCATTTTAATAGTGTTCAAAAAGAATGCTGAATATTTTATTCTAATTAACCACTTTGAAGTGGAATTGATATTGTTAGTTCAATTCATTTTTTATTTTTTAAATATGAAATAAAACACCGTTTATAGTCTTAGTGGCTGATTTAGATATTTTACGACTTATGAGACACGTTTATTTTTATAAATTGGTTAATATACCGATTTTAAGTTCCGGCATATTTTTAGTTTAATCATCTTGGTAATGAATAATGTTAAGTTACTAAGCTAATTGTATAAACTTACTAAATTAACTTGAAACTAATTTATTAAATTAACTTTATAAAGCTATAGTTGTTTTTATTTATTTATTTTGAATTATGACTGCTGTACATTCACTTTTTGTACACAATAATATTTAAGCAAATATCCAGTGTATATATAAATACATTAATAAATAAGAATATATAATGGAACAGTTAGAAAGAAATCTGACCAATAATGCGCTACAAAATGTTAATATTATCTATATATTTAATAATACAAAAATTTAGAAATTTTTGCAAATTTATTTATTTGCCAATTAAGACTAATAATTTTTTAATACACCAGCGTATACTCCCCCAACATAACCTAGCAGTCCTAGGGAGATAGCTGCCTTGCTGAAAATATTCCGTTGATATGCTCTTCAAAGAACTGGCTTACGAACTAAAACGAAATGTAAATAAAAAGTCATATAATCGAAATTTTACTAAGAAACTTTGATTATTTCAAATTAAATCCATTTCCTCGAATTCATTTAAAAGTACGAGGGGGAAGGTATCAATAAGCAACACACTTAATATTGGACATAATAATAAAAAATTGCAACACATAACAATTTTTGTCCTACCTCTGAATCTGAATTTGAAAATCCCTGTCTCTTAGGACGCCGTCTGTTGCCACATAGCCCCTTTCAGGTCGATGTCAAAGTCAAACATTTGATTGTCGAGGAATTTCTTCAAGAGTCCGAACATAAAAGTTTGAACGAACGCATGGCAAATTGCAAGGATTCGATTGGGAAGTTTTGGATCACCTACCATATGCCTTGGATTTGGCATTTCAAATTCCCTCTATTTAGATCCACAAAGAAGTTCCTCGGTGGTCAGAAGTTTGACTCAGATAATGACCTCATGTTGACTGACTGTGTTCTGTGACACCGAGATTTTCAAACTGATCCAACGTTGGGACAAATAA
>JAPMOR010029352.1:721009-740178 GCA_026543865.1 Argiope aurantia
CCTGCTCGTTGCATTCTTAAGTTAATTCATTCATTTACAACAGAGAGACAGACTGACAAGCAAAATAACTAACAGATTTGATCCAAAATGTAATGCATATTGTAATAAGCCATGTTACCAAGCTTTTTTACATTCAGCTTGTTGCAATTTTGTGTTATCCTTTTCACATACGTTTAGAAAGACCTGCCATTGATGGATTTGATTCAATATTTAATTTAGGTCTAAAATTTTAGATATAAAGATCACATATCAAATTTAGCTAGTTGAATCTTAATTTTATGCTTTTTACACCTGCTTAGAAAGAGATCCCATAGACAGATTTGGTCCAAAAATTAGTAGAAATCTAAAATTTAGATAAAACGATCACATATCAAATTTGATTCTTGCAAATATTTCAGTTTTATAAGTGAAAGATAACATCGGATTTCATTGATATTAAGTGGCCGACATTTTTGATAATTACTATACTTTCTCTTCATACACGAGAAAGAAATTTTTTTGAGGAGGGGGGTGGGAGGATCGGAAATTCCTGAAAAAGGCAATACTAATCTTCATTATTCAGAAAAATACCTTTGCCAAAGGAATTTTCAGTAAAAACATGAAATGTGAGTGTTTACTAAATCATGTATAATTTTCTATTTCATTACTAAGCATCATGAATTTTCATGCTGATAAGATACGAATGGTTTTCTGAAATTATTTTTAGGATTATCTTGGCTTATATAATAAACTTATATATTAGCTTATATGATAAAATTTATAAAACTGAAAACATGGATTATAAAAAGAAAAGTTGGAATGTAATCGGGAGGGTTTTGTTTTTACAACAATGAAAACACAAAAATCCTTCTTCGTATAACATGAGAAGTTTTACATTTTTGCCAACATTTATTCTTTACGCAAAAGATTTGTGAATTAATTTCAAATAAAATAAACATTTGTGCATTTATCACTTACTTTGCATTAAAGGAAGAAAAATTTTTAAGTTTCTTTCAGTGGATAATTAATCATCGTTCCAGCATGCCATATGGGCTTTAAATTAATTTTTAAAAAACTTAAAATCTGAAATAAAAACATTCAAAAACTTTATAATTCATACAAAAACTACTAGTAATTCACAGACTCCGCAGTCATTCTTAACTGAATCAGTAAAACAGCATTTTTCCGAAATCGATGCCATTTAGTTAAATAATAAAAAAGCAAAATAATCAGGAGATTAATAAAATAGAATGGCATGGAATAATTAAATTTGATTTTTATATATTTATTTATTGATATCATGAATAAATAAATATATAATATTTATTTATTTATAAACAAAATAAATAAATTAAATTTTGAAACAATTTAAGAATTTTTTAATTTTTAAAAAATTCTTACACATCTGTATGTATTTATTTTGATCAATTTAAAAATAATGTGAGATACATCAAAAAAAATTTAGGCTGAATTTTTTCACAATTAATTATTAAACTATATACAATCCTTTGTCCACACTTGTATTAGATCAGTTTGGAATAGTAAAATAAAAGCACTTTGATTGAATTTTCAACAGTAAATCTAAAATTCATGGAATAGTAACTCATTTTATATATTTTTTCCTTTTTTTTACTTCTAAGTGCTTTCTTTTTCTCTTCAAGTTAAGACAGTCATGGAGAATCTTTGTTTCAACATTATTTTAAAATGAATATCTAGTTAAAACTTCGTTTAAATTTACTTCTTTAAACAGTCCCGTTTTACTTGACAGACAGACTGTTTGGCTCGCTTATATTTCAAACCAAGCAAAAAATAAGAAAACATGAGAAGCGGTGAATTCAAAAGGAAGGCATTGACAGCAATGACGAGTAGCTGCTTGCCATTTGGCAATGGTTCTGAAAGCGATAGGTCTCAACAGTGACAAGCTGTTCCGGCGATAAGAACAGAAAATATTTGCTTTATAGTATATTTTGTACTAGTAGGTAATGGTTTCTTTAAGTTTTGAAGCAGCCTTTCTTCAAGACATGTACTATGTCCAGAAATTCCGATTTTCGATTTTTTACTTTCTCCTATATGTCGTATGGAGAAAGTACAGTAATCGCCAAAAAATTTGGACTCGAGATTTTGATAAATCCCCACGTTTTAGACCTCTCGTAGTTCGAAAAACACATTTTTGGAAAATGTCCGTCTGTCTACCTGTGACAAAGATAACTCGGAAACGCTTTGAACCGGATGGATGAAATTTGGTATACTGTCTGTACACCAAATTATTAGATTTCTATCGAACCCTTTCAGAGGAAGTCTGTCTGCCCGCCTGTTCTAAAATAAGTTAATATGATAATTATAAAACGAAGAGAGATAGACGGATAAAATTCGGCACACACATTTAATATTTAAAGTATAGAAATCTACTAAATTTTGAGCCAAATCCAACAACGAATTGATTGTCTATCGATTTTCACTGTCAGAAACATATAAACGCAATAATTCAAAAACGCATTGAGTTAAATATATTAAATTTGGTATAGGATTATGTGACAACAAATGTAGCTTTTTAACAAATTTTTGTTCCAATCGATTGAGAACAACGCATCTAAAATACAAATTCGACTTTCGGATGCTAGTAACCGTATGCCAGGGTCTCAATCGCCAAATTAGTTGCCAAGGATGACAAGATAGACGCAGTAAAAACTAAATTCGCTCTAAAGGTTTGATATTTCGTAACTATTGAACGCCAATGTCATGCAAGGCGTTTTCTAGGATAACACTTTCATCAGAGAATAAGCGATAGAGTTTTTTTTTGAGGGGGGGCGTCCACTCCCGTTGGTCCCCCCCCCCAAATTATATGTCATGGGATAATGCTGTTTTAATTTGTCATTAAATATTTGTAATTGATGATTTGTAATTGATTGAAATGTAATTGATTTTAATTTTTTTTTAAATTTGTTTCTACAGAATTCTCCATCTTTTATATGTAATAAGAGTTGTAAAACACATTTTTGTTAAGGATGAAATTTTCACATTTCTACTTTCTCAAATAAAAAGTATTCTAAGAACTTGTCAGTATTGCGATCATTAGAAAAAAAAATTGAACTCGAAATTTTGAAGAACTTTCATGCGTCAGATCTCTCTGAATCCGGAAAAACACATTTTTGGAATTGTATCTGTCGGTTTGTGAACACAATTGCACAAAAATATTTTAAGGTAAGAGGATGAAATTTGGTATATGAACCTAACACAAAATTTGGCGATTTCAAGTCTGACTGATATCCATTCAGACTGCCTGGTTCTTCGAGCACGAATGGAGTCGATAACTACAAAATGAAAAGAATTAGAATAAATAATATTAATTTCGCAATTTTAGCATCGAAAATGTAGATTCTTATCAAATTTTGAACGAAATAAATCTAAGTGTTGACTGTTTATTGGTCTGTAATTTCGTATGCATATGAACGCAATAACTCAAAAACTAAATGATTTTAATAAATGATTTAATCTTGTGAGGATTATAGTTATACATCAAATTTTGCTTTTAATAGTTCGGAAAAAAAGATGTCCAAAATGCATATCTAATTTATTAGCACTTGAGTATTAATTGCATACCAGTGACTAAAGCAAAAAAAAAAAAATCTCAATTATCGCAACCTAAATTCACGCCAAAAATCGGTATTTCATAACCATTCACCAAGTCGATACGACAGTATAGATACGAAGCGATTATCTCTATGAAGCACACATTATGGGGTTCTGAAAATAAAATTCTAAGCACTTATTGCGTTCATAGCTTTGCCCAAGGTTTATAATTGCTAGAGGAGGAGGGGTAAGGAATTGCATTTTTATCGGAGAAAATGCCAGAAAGTTGAGAAGATCATATCGGCTGACTTATTAATGAAAAATATAAGGTTTAATTAAATATAACAAAAATTTCAATCTTGAATATATTTCATTACTTATGAGCAAAACTTTATGCGTCATATGAGAATAAGTAAGAATATATTTAAAAATAATTTTAAAGGAATCCCAATGCGTTCGTGAAAAAGATCTTTTAATTCTTTATTTGTATTGCAAAAAGCGTATTTTATATAAAATATTATAGTATTTGTATTTATAATTTTTCTATCGTCTATGATTTTAATTTATTAAAGAAACTTTAAAATCCTTTTAAAACCAATAAAAATCTTTGCCGAAAATATTTTAAAAAATAAGACAGAAATAGCAAAAAATTAAGATAGAACAATTCAAGACCTATCCGTTGTCTAGAAACGGAACACTTATAAATTTTCTAATTTCAAAATAATTCATAGTTTAAATATTGTTTATGAATTATTTATTAAACATTGAAAAAAAAACAAGTAATATAAAAAAATTAATTCAATTCCTACTTAGGTCAACAAAGAAAATTTTTATTTTAGTTACTTTTTATTGAAAAATTATCAAAAAGATTATTAAGTATCAAAAAATAAGTATCAAAAAATTATTGATTTTCGCAAAAATTGAACTCGCATTCTTCACCTTCCCGTGAAAAATACTAAAATCCTTGCATCTTACCGATTGAGCTACTGCCTGCTGATTTCAATTTTCATTACAAACTGCAAAAACTCTATTTAAAGTATTAAAAATTAATTTAATTTAATTAATTAATTAATATTTGAAAAAAACTGTATTAGAATCAAGTGTCATCCAGTACAAGTTTAAAAAAATGTATTTGAACTTGAGTGGATGAATAAAAAGTATTTTATTAACGACTGAAAGTTTGAACAAGATATATAAATATATATAGGATGAGTGTGAACTAATAGTAAGAATTGAATAATAATTGTTGAAGCAATTGCATCAAAATGGTAATAAACCGATTATTATCATTAATTCGAAATTAGTCGAACAATCGATCAGTCGACAGTTAATGTAAATGGTAATGGACATCGTTGAAAAAGCAAAATTGTGAATTTTCCGAGAGGTTCACTTCCTTCTGCTCCCATTTGAACATCATGCATGAATCAGCATTAAGAAATAAACGGCAAAAATTTCAAAGAACACTTCGAATTATGGCAGTACAAAACAACATAATTTTTGAAGTCACTTATAAGAGAAAGCTTTAATAAAAAAAATAACAAATCACTAGTTTCGTTGCCAACACATTTCAAAATTGTATTCATGTGAATGGTGTGCAATGAGATTTCTTAAATCCCCTTTCTTTAGACATATGCGAATCTTTTTGATACATTTCTTTCTTCTATTCATAATCTTTTTTGAACATTTTAAAAATAAATAAATAATAAATTAAATAAACAAAATAATTTTATAAAAATTTTATAAAAACGGAAATTTAAAAAAAACCTTAATGCGAAAGATGTAAAAATTAAAAAATTAAAAAAATAAACAAACAATATATTAAATATATAAAATAATAAATGCTATAAAAATAAAAATTAAAAAAACAACAAGTTTCAAATATTTTTTCAGAATCCAAGGAAAAGAATCGAAATAACGCATTTTGAAGAAAATAATAATACAATAATAATAAGAGATACCAAATTCCCAATTATTTGCTAAACTATAGTAGTCAACACGGAAACGCCTTTGAACGATTTTTATTTACAATAATAATATACAATCATGATTAAATAAAATATATATAAGTAAACAGTGTATTATTATGCTTATAAGTCTGTTTACTTTAAAAAAAGGAAACCAACCATTTGTTTATTTATTTTGTTTCTGACTATTCAAACTCAGCTGCTTCTTTTTATTTGTGATTGAAATTTTAAAAACATTTTGGGGTCAATTACCGCAGGTAATCGAAAATTTACTGATCTATGCAAAGCATATCTTGATCATCCATATAAATTAAATGGATATATAGTCAAAACTTTAAAAAAAATCTAAAATTTTTTAACTTTTATTTCGCCCATGTAATTAGTAGATAAATGAAAAGGAGAAAGTTTCAAAATTAATTTTTCTTTTAACTACATTCTATCAAATCTTAATTGAAGAACCTGAAATTTAAATAACTGCTAATTCTGATAACCATTTAAATTTTTTTTAAATAAATAAATAAGGATTCTCGTTATTAACTTATTTTTTTAAAAATTTAAAAGGTTATCAGAATTAGCAGTTATTTAAATTTCAGGTTCTTCAATTAAGATTTGATAGAATGTAGTTAAAAGAAAAATTAATTTTGAAACTTTCTTCTTTTAACCAGCACTTTATTATTTTAACAATCAGAAGTAAATAATAATTGTCTATAAATAAGCAAATTTTATTCTATTTTAACTTAATATATTTGATTAGAAGTATGATGCATGTAAGAAGAGATATAAACATACATGGTATTTAATGAATTTAATTTATAATGAGTTCTAACTTGATACAACGCCAAAAGTTGAGATTTTTATAGTTTGACATAAGAGCAACTTATTAAAAAACTTAATTAACTAATTGCAACTTTCTTATTAAAATTGCTAAATAATGACCGAAATAAAAGTAATAAATTAGTTTATTAGTTAATTATAAATGTTTGAATTTAGAACAAATCATTCTAAAATACCAGCATTTTAAGTGTTCCTAATATTCAACAATGTGTAGTATACAATTCACCAGCTTATTTGATTTTCTTTGTAGTAAACGCTTTCTTTGTTAGTAAAATGTTTCCTTTTAGAAAAGAGAGAGTATTTGCATATCAATCTTCTCCAAAACTTATACAATAAGGCATGTTTTGTGTTTAGTCTCTTCGTATAACGAAGAAAATCGAGTTCACACATTGAAAAAGTATTCCTCTTCATTATATTATTTGGTTCAACATTTATTTAGATCTAAAGTTTTGGAGGATAGTTGGCGGAGATCTAAAATTTTAGCGGATAGTTGGCGAAGATCTAAAATTTTGGCGAAAAGGCGGAGATTTAAAATTTTGGCGGAAAGTTGGCAGAGATCTAAAGTTTTGGCTCTTTTCCAATGAGTCATCATGAAAAGACTAAAGACTGCTCGACATTTAATAAATTTGAACTTCTTGTGATGGTTAATTTGGCATTTCAACAGTGTCGCAGCTAAGAATTTAAACTTTGACTATCCCATGAAAGTAATTACGTAAGTATACATGTAATCACTCAGCGCCGTCTGTAAAACAGTGCGGAGTTAAAAACCATCCCTACCTTTTAAGTCTGCATTACTATTGGATGCGAAGTACCGAGTTCTATTTTAGCATTAAACAATTGACTTTTTTTTAATATTTAAACTGACTGATTTATCGGCTTGCAAATAAAGCTAAACATGCATAAAAATTAGTTATGGTATCATCTATTCTTCCAATATACTTGGCATTTTCTACTGCAATCTTTGTTGTTAGTTTGTAACAATGATATCCGAGATATTGTTATCAAAATAACAGCATATCTAGAAGAGTGCAGCTTTTAGTAATTAAATAACCGAGGAACGTGGTAATAAAATGGCACTAGTTTTCTGATTAACTCTGAGTTTTGCAAATAGACTTTTTTCTAATATAGGATTCTGAAAGCATCAGCTTATTTGTCCCATTTATATATATGATTAATATTAAAGATTATATTATTTCAAAAAGCACTATTAATTTCAATAATCCGCACCTGCCCCTTTTGATACTTTTTACTCCACAGAAGTTAGAGAACTAAGGAAGGCAATGCTTTTCCTCTGTTAGGCAAATTTTTCTTTTAGTTTTTTTTTCATTGCTGATATATATATTCTTTTGTTAAAATAAGTTTATGTTTAAGTTTTGTTAAAATAAGTGCCTGTTCCACATCGCTTCCGTACAAAATTTTATTTTTAAAAAATAAACACCTCCTTTATCCTTCCTATCACCTCTATTTTTGTAAATTCAAAAGTAATTAAAGCATGAGCAAATATGCGGAGGTTTTTCGCATTTGAGAATCGACCATAGTTTTTCTTTTCTTTTATATATTTATTTAAGAAGAATGCAATCTAGTAATATTTGAATTAATACAATAAAACATACATAAACATTCTGAATTTTATTTAATAATATTTTGATTATTTAGAAATAAAATGAATTTTAATTAAATGGAATTTTTATTCAAACTTAAACTAAAATTCATTTGATAAATAGTTAAATTTTAAACATGAATTGTCAATGAACCATCTTATCCAACGGCTTAATGGGCTGTAGTTTAGGATTGTGGCCGATAGGTAAATTATCTTTCATATTTCGAATTTAAGGATATTTAAAAAATGGCGATTCAACACATTTTTGATAACAAATTTTCTGCAATTACAATAGAGAGTCATTCTAAAAGGTGCAGATTTAAAAAAATATATATTACCAATGAACCACATTAAACAAGTATACATATGATTTATCACTGAATACAGGAAAGTTCAAAGTTTTAATTATTTTGAATTCAGATAATCCATTAAAAGAGGCTTTATTGTTTTGTTTACGAAAAAAAAATTGCTATGATTCAGGAAAAATTGTTTTGTGTAATGCCATAAGTAAACAGTGGATTCATTCTTGATTTGCAGTGTGTATTTCGTCATAAATTCGACAAACAGTCATTTCGTTATAAACATATTACAAGTACCAATTCGTAGAAGATGATTGCATATGAAAAAGGAAAAGCACTAATAATTCTCAGACGTTGGATGGAAATGCTTCAATGATGGACGTATCTTCACTACTTTTGAATGTAACCATAGAAAATTCATAAACAGAGAATTTTGAATTTTTGCAACCAACGCTTGCTCGTGCTTAAAATCTAAGCCTGCTAACATCTATAAGATCGGATTGTTATGTGGCGAGTTCAACAACCAGGGAGTACTTATTTTATATGTGGCAAGAATAGGTTCCATTTGCGAAACACAGAATAAAAGAACTTTTATCTATCCAGTAATGTTATTGCCATTCATTAGATATAAATATTATAGATTTGCCCCTTCTTATTGGGTATTTGTAATTTCCCATTTGTATATTTCGTATACAAAAAAGTAAAATTCCAACTGCGCTCTTTTTAAAAACGTACAAATTTTCACACTTCATTTGTACTAGATAGTGTATTGCATCTTTCAATCGCCATACCATTTAAATGGGAAACACTTTAACTGCTAGCAATCAAGTAGAACAAACTGTACCCCATGTTTCACAGAAAGAAAAAATAACACCAAAAACTTGTTTCTCACTATATACACACATTTGTTGGTAGAGTCTTTCTATGCAATACGACGGTGTATCAGCGGCTTCTTCCAAATTGAAAGGGGGAGTTAAAAACTTGTCAAATAAATAAACACAACCCCTTTGCCCACACACTGGAGGAAAGGCAACAAAAACTCTCCCACTTATTACCAAACGGAAGTTCGTTTAATATGAAAACTCCTGAAGTTACTAATGGTTGCCAGACATAATAACACCAGCAGATCCTCTCAAAAAAAATTCAAAGAAGTTCTTCATTCCTGTGTGGTCCTTAAAAACACATTTCGCTGGTAGACAAAGAGGGGTTGGAAAGTTCCTCCTTTTTTTCTTATTATTCCATATTATTACGATGTTTCACTTCCTTTCCTATTTAAAGACAGCTTCGGGATCACAAAAGAAGTTGGCAAGGTTTGTTTAAAGGGAGCACTGTCTCATTACAATCCCATTGCAATGATTTAGAAGGATTTCCTTTACTGTGGTATTTCCAAATTGATGCTCGTTTTCTGCATTTTTTGTCATATCCATGGAATGTATACCCTTGGAACATTCCCGCTCGACTCATTGTAGGGGTGATAAATCTGACACCGTTCGTTGCGCGAAACCGACAGGAATAGAAGAAATTTTGCAGAAAGTGGAATCCGCGGCATTCCTTTTGTATCTTGGGAGTGTTTTATTTTATAGTAGTTGACGTGGAACGCGTGGCTAGGGGATGAATTCTTCATTTAGAGTGTCAGACATCCCATGGAGTAAAAACATTTTGGCCGTATTTTTACCAAGAATGCTTATTGATCATTTTAGTTGACATAAGATTTCAGGTCATACAAATAACATAAACCTGTTGTTAAAGAGATACATTTGCTGATTGATCTAGTATGGAATGCATCTAATTGTCAATAGAATGCCAATACCAATAATATCACTGCGGTAAAATTTCTATTTTATAACGGGAAAGTTGTTCCATGATACATTATAATAAATTTTGGATTGGACTATTCTCAATTACTTGATTCAAAGGAAACAGGGTGGATAATTTGTACCTTGCATTGAAAGAATGCGGAGAAATAAGATTCGAACGTATGTGCCTACGGCAAAACATATCAGCATAAAAAGAAAATTCTGACAAATAGACATTGTTATACTTCCCTAAACATTGTTAAACTTTTTTTTTTTATTTCTTCCGCTTATTTTATAAAATGGGTTGAATGGCAAAGACACATAAACACATTTAATACTTAAAAAATCATTATTTTAAAGATATACATTTTAATTAATTTTAATAGATTTTTACTTGATCCAGAATCTACTTATTCTGAATTAATTTATCAGCCTTTTTAATAACATTTTTGAATAATCAGATAAGTTTTAAAGCAAAATAGGTCTTGAAAAGATGACAATATTTTTAATTAATTAAACTGAATAAACAATTAAAATATAATTAATAAATAATTAATTCTGTCTCTAGATGCCCTCATAAGAGCGACTATGGCACGAAGATCCAGTATTAAGATAAACTGAATGGAAACTAAAATATGACAAACTATTTCTGCCAAAATCGCGGTAAAAGCACTCAAACTTCAAGATTCGTTCATAAAAGTTGAAAAACTAAACAATAAAATCAATTTCAACTTCATTTACATCTTGTTTCGGAACTGCTCTTCATATCCTTTGAGTACTCTTAGATAATGAAACCATATTACGAAGATACTAATCCATCGTTTAAAATTAAGTTCATGTTAAGATCATCATTGCAGCCTTCCTATGTTTATTATTAGTCGCATTGGCGACTAGCCAGTTCACTTAAATGTTCAAATAATATTTTATCTCATAATAGGTTTTTCAGCAAAATATTTTTATGTTGATAGTCATATAATTCACTTATACTATTATGAAGGCTTTAAGCCGTTTTGTTCATTATTCTACACGTCTCTCTCTAATTTTCTATCAGCTGCAGTAAAATTCAATTTTAAACTTAAGTCGAAGTGATTAAACTGCAATTAATTTAAGGACATTTTAAACTGAAACCAAGCAAGTAATTTTTTTTAAATATGAGAACTGAAAACAAAGTCATTCGCCATTGAAATCTTATGTGCACTACAGAATAATTTTCATAATCTATAACATCACAAAGAATTCAACAAAAACTTCACGGATTCATCACAAAATTCAGTTTTTAGTTTTATTTTCAAAGGATTTAAATGATGTTAATAATAATATTTTATTTTTTTGGTTTACAAATATACGTCAAAAAATTAGTAAGTTTAAATTTTAGACAGTCCTTTGGTCCTAAGAAATCACATTCTGCGGAATATTCTTGACATTCCAACTTTTAAATAAATAAATAAACTTTTCTGTCTTCTATGATCAAATCTAATCGATTTAGGAAGTTTTATTTTACTATTTAAAAATGATCAAAGTTTTTATAATCTTAGGACAATCACTCTTGAGAAACCTTGGGAGATGATTGGCGTATCTTTTTTGAGACGCTCGATGAAGTGATTTAAAATCGCTCGTTTTTATAGAATAAAAATATTCAAATTTTCATACATAATCGATAAATTTTAGTGATTAATTTAATTGATTGCAGCTTAACTTTAAAAATATTAACGTCTCAAGAATATTTTGTTAAATACGATTCACAGGGCACAGCAGTTATGTAAAAATTTAAAATTCCTAATTCATCAGAGTATTTACAGATTCAAGTTACATAAAATATGATTATTTACTTCAATCAGATATTTTATATGCAGATATATGTCCCAAATCAGCTGATGGGAGCTGATTAGAGTGATTATCTTGTATATATTATACTATGTTTAGCCTAAATAAAACTGTTTTATCGAATTAATGATATAGATATTGTAAAAGATCATTGGAAACTTTTCTTTGCATTTACATTTTAGAAAATATGTTCATTTTATACCGATACGTGCTGAAAATTACACTTTTATACATTTAATTAGCAATAATATTGGATTTATTTTGAATTTGTCAATGTGATGGCAACACGTTGATAAAAGCTATTTTTTTTTCTTTCCAGTTCATGCGAAACGTGCTCGTGAAGGTTAAATTTTTGTGCGAAATGAAGTGTAGAGAAATACAGTTAAAATGCTATTTTTAAATTCAGTGAAAATAAAAAACTAATTTATAAGTTAAAAGATTAGAATTATTAAAAAATAATTTTTTAAACTTTAACTTGATGTGAAAATCTTGTTTGTGCGGCAATATTTTCGGAAGTTATTGCGAAAAAACGTCGAAGTTTCGCTTAATTTTTAATTAAATAAAATTCTATTTAAAAATTCAAAAAAAAATTGCTCCGAGGTGCGCATTGCCGACTTCCAAGATATACATGTGTCAAATTTGATAGTTGTAGGTAAAATGGTCTGGCCTGTGGAGCACCAACAGACACACACATACACATTGAGCTTTATTATACTCGTACGTATAGATTAATACGGGGGTTGAAATACAATTTCTCAAAGATAAGATTTTTGAATACCTTTTAGAAAATCGTAATGTTTTGTCAGAAATATGCTTGTATTGATATTTTCTTTTTACTAAAAACTGAAAAAGCTTTGTTTTCTTTCTTTATTTTATCTCATGCATCTGACAGAAATATTTTTCTGTCAGATGAAATTTCTACAAACTAGTCGATTTCTGGAATTGAAACATTCTTTAAAACTGTGCATCTATTGCGAAGCACCCCCGATATGGAGATGATAAACTTCTGGTTCGGTTGTTGATTCTCATTTCCTGGTCCATATAGCAATGTTGAGAATCGATTTACCTACACTCTATTGACAAGACATGCATCTTACGAAAAGGGTTGTACTGTAATTGGTGATGTCCATTTAAGTTTAGTTTCTACTTCGGTGAGTCGTGACGCTGGTCACTGTACTATCTCAGATGTTTAGAGAGGCGGGAGTAACTTCGATGAGGCTTTCTAATGTTTTAAAAATATGACCAACTGGCCAGCACTGTTGGAAACTTATGGTAATTGATAACTTTCGGGTAATTTCGATAGTTCTCTAAAACGGTATTCTAGCATATGACAAGCGTACCCACGCAATTGGAAATTTTGTGATTAGTAACTTTTAAGTAACTGTCATGAGGTTCTCTTACATAGTATCCTAGCATATGACCAACATGATCGGTGCCATTAGTAATTTCGGTAAGTGGTAAGTTCGATGAGAATCTCTAATACAGTATTCCAAGATATGACCAGCGTCGCTAACATCATTGAAAGTATCTAACGATTAGTAACTTTCGGGTAATTTCGATGGCTCTCTGAAACAGTATTCTTGAACATAATTTAACTAACTTCGGACATAAGCAAGTTCGATGAGATTTTCTAATACAGTATTTTAACATATGACCATCGTCTCTAACATCATTGAAAATTTCTAATAATTAGTAACTTTCGGATAATTTCAGTGGCTTTCTATAACAGTATTCTAGCATAAAACAAGCTATGGAAAATTTATGTAATTAGTAACTTTGATGAAATTCTCCTACATAGTATCCTAACATATGACCAACATGACCGGTGCCATTAGTAACTTTGCAAACTATTAAGTTTCGTTGAGATTCTCTAATACTGTATTTTAACATGTGATCAGTGTTGCCAACTTAATTGAAATTTCTAATAATTGGTAACTTTTGAGGCTCTCAGAAACAGAATTTTAACTTATGACCAACGCCAATAGTAACTTTGATAATTGATAACTTTTCGGTAACTTCAATAAGATCCTCTAACATAATATCGTAGGTATAAACAACATGTTTGGCATTATTGGCGTCAAATATATATATATATATATATATATGCATCAGAATAATAAATATCCTATAAGACGCCATTTTATATTCTTTTGAATAAAGTTGTAGCACCAAAAATAATGTAACGTATCACTAGTGGTATATGAACCATAGAGTAAGAACCGCTGCAATAGTGAAGGGGAAATATGCAAGTTTTCAAAATTTAACTTTCAAACTCATGTTATTTAACACGTATTAACTATAAGATGATATTCTCAGAAATTATTTAAATTGTTTTAGTTATCTATATTTTAACAGTGAATGAATGCTCAAAAGAAACTGACCTAAGCAACTAAAGTTCACTTAACAAATGCAATCGGTAACTTAAGGATTGTATACATTAATATGTAAATGTTAATATATCAGTAACTTAACACTTATATGTGACCTGACTGGGTTCACCTTACAGGAAGGATATTTTAAAAAATCGCCACGTCATGATAAATCTTAAAATTCCGTTATCAATATCATTAAGACACGTTTTTTGAATCTCATTAAACACGTTCCGACTGATACGTGTTCGTTTAATTTGCATTAAAGATAAATATTCTTAAATATCAGTGATTATTGAGTATTTTTATTCATCTAGATTTCAAATTTCAGCACTTAAGTGTTAATCTTTAATAAATATTTCTGTATGTGTAAAAACGTGATCGAGATACACGCGTTGGGAAATCGATTTGAAGTATTGAATAGATAACAATATCTTTTTTTTTTCGTGTTTAAAAATTTGAAAGTTCACGCCTTTGTCAGATACTCGAGAGGAAAATAAATCAAAACAAAGTAGAAAGAAACTGTTGAAGGATAAGGACAATTTTTAGAAGAGAGTAAAACTGTCTTATCTGTTGTTTTTATCAGTTATAATCGATTAGGTTTAAAATTCTTAACCTTTCATATTAATAATTACAAATTTTCAAGTAATCATGACAATAGATTGCATAATAGGATTATGAAATAGTTATGTAATACTTTTAAATTGCATTCCATCCCATGTTTAATAAATACTTTCTATATACTGTCTCTAAATAGAAAACTTACATCTTAGTTTAGTTTAGTTACATTAACGACCCGTTTTAAAGCAACACTAGTGCTGTTTTGGGACGGGCCTCGTAATTTTGAACAGTCGTCAGATGACGTGGACGACACCCCAGCAGGTACCACCCTTTCCACTAGAGAGATGACGTTTGGCCTTGACGGACTTAACATGCACCAGACCCGCTTACACGACGATTCTTCGGTGTATTCGGGTCTCGAGCCTGAAACCCTCCGGTTCCGAAGCCGATATTTTACCACCAGGCTATCGCAACCCAACTTGTATCTTAGTTAAAAACAGTTATATAGGTTTCAAAGATCTTAAAAAGGACTTAGATAAGATTCGTAAAATGGGTTTCAGTACACTTTTAAAAGGTGAATCTTCTTATGAAAATCTTATTACACAATAAAGTAACAATAAGGCATCGAATGCTTGGCGGTTACCAAGAATTAAATGGTATTACTTAGGGCCGCTGGAGTGATCAAACTATAATTCAGTTAAAAACTAATAACTACTCATTATAGCAATGAAATTATTTTAATAAGTAAATTCATGGTTTAGAAAGATCAGTCGAGATTTTCAATAAATAAAATTATGGCTTAAACTGATTATTCGCGAATAAATTCTTGATTTAAAGTAACCCTCCATGGATTTGTTTCGCGATTCAATTTTTCGTTTAAAGAGATCTTTCATATGTGGTGGAATGAAGATCATTATGATCCGTGTAATGGAAGTAACAAAACATATGTTAATGGAAAACGGGAATATTTCTTTAATCTTCACATTTCACACTAAACAAACGCAAAGACAAGACAAGACATTCACGCGTGCAACTTAACAGAACGGCATATCATCTCATTCTAATAACACTCTCAATGCATTATGGGATACGTATCTAATTAGGCATCGCCAGCTATTATCCAAAAGAGAAGATAGAGTAATGCAACTGGTACACGATTTTTTGTGAATTAATTCATGATTTTTTCTGCAAAGTTTTTATAAATAAATTTACAGTTTTTATTGAATAAATGCATGGTTTAAAGTGATTATTCATGATTTTTGGAGAATAAATTCGTGGTTTAAGCTGATTATTCATGGAATTTCAAGAATAAATAATTAGTTTAAATAGATCATTTAAAAATTTCTTTCGCCGGTGTCCCGGCATAAGGGTAGAACGTCTTCCCCGTGACGTGGGAGTCCTGGGTTCAAGTCCCGGTTTGGGCATAGTTGTTCTTCATCTGTTCTGTCTGTGAGATGTGTGAATGTGTCCCCCCCCCCTTGTAAAAGGGGGTTGTGCAAGTGAATGTGATGCGTGAGTAACTAAGACGTACTCTTGGCTCTAGTTGGCGCTACTAAAACAAGAGACGCCCCCTTGGCTTAAAATCGTTGATTCGTCAGTGAGCTTGTTCATGGCAAGTGCCATTATAAACAACAACAACAACATTTCTTTCAAAATGAAATTCTTATTTTAAAGTGATCATTCATGGTTTTTGTTGAATAAATTCATGGTTTAATTTGCTCGTTGATGAAATTTAAAGAATAAATTCTTAATTTAAAGCGATCAGTTAAGGATTTTTTTCACGATTAAATTCTTAGTTTAAAATAATCCTTCATTGTTTTTTTTTTTTTTTGTGAATAAATTCATGGTTCTTTCTGAATAATTTTATGGCTTTTACTGAATGAATTCATGGTTTGAATAAACCACCCTTGGTTTGACTGAATCAATTCATGATTTTTAGTGAGAAAACTCGCGATCATTCATGAGGGAGGGAGAATTTCGGTCAAGAAATCCATGAATTTGAATGAATAAGTTCATTATATGAACTTATTGATTCATATAATGAACATATATATCCCAAGCATAATTTCGTACTATCAAAAAAGAGAAAATTTTCTGATGTGTACAGTTTTACTTTACTTTTTTTGTATATATAAAGAAATTATTGATATCTTAAAAAAATCTATCGTATTATGAAGAATTCTAACATCGCATGCATTACTGAAACCATAAAAGTAATTTTTGGAATTAAGTTTGTGAATATCCATCTAAAAAATTCAAATGAAATTTGATATGTGGTTTTGGAATAAAATTGTTGATTTTTCTCAAATTTTGGGGGATTTCCTCATCTTGCTCGACCATGTGCATCTGAGCACGATCATTCTCTGAGCATGAGTCTAAACATCTGCACATGATAATTCAAATTCACGACATTTCAGACAGATAAAATTTATCAAACAATTTTATCGAAAAAAAAAAAAAACCTAAGAAATTCAGAATGAAATAAGCCAAAAGAATTTTGTCAGTTGATTTTTTTTTTTAACTCTGTGTCTCTCTATGAACTTGTTAAAACAAAAGCTAGATATCATAATTTATTATATCATAATTTTTTAATTTTTATTATTAAGTACATTATTTTATACAATATTTTTTATTATAAATATAGTATTACTATTTTATATCGGTATAAACAAATTATATACTTTTATTATCATTATATGAAAAAAATTGAGAACAGAGCATTTTGACAGTGACGTAAAGATGATAAATGACATCCGGGGTCTTGCATTTTGTTTTTGTCCAAAGTCATCATTAGTGGTTTAGCAAGTATAAATGACACTTCTGGTATGATATTAATTTTTCGCCCCATCATGATATTTCATCTCGTAGCGTTATATAAAAGCATTAATTTTTTTTCTCTATTCCCCCCCCCCCCGACAGTGGTTACATGAACAGCTTATTTTTATATATAAATAAATACCAACAATTTGCTTGATTTATGAAAATAATTTTATAAAATAAAAATTATTACCTTTATATGAAGTATTTTCGCAATTATTTTAATCTTAATTATTTCTACATTCTTTTCTTTTCTTAAATCATTTGAATTTTGAAAGATTTTTAATAACAAATTTGATGTTACATCAAAACCTTTGTTATATAATAAAAGGTAAAAACACAATTAGTCTGTATTAGATTTTTTTATACGATTCTGCATGTATTGTAGTTGAGCAAAAGTTACAGCAATTCAAAAATAACCAGCTGAGTAATAGTTTATTAGAATTTTTTCTACATCTTTCACAGAACGGAAACAAAGTAGATTAAAAGTAAACTTGTTAAGGATTCGCCAATTCGAAGAATTATTTTAAAGAGCGCTTTTCTTAAGAATGGAATGGTACGTAGATGATAAAAATGTATATTTTAAAAAATGTACTTGTAAAAGTTGTTTAGTTTATTTCTATCATTATCTTGTTTCGAAAATCTTCTGTGGTTTAATCATAATTTGTAAAAATAAAATCTATATTTGCTCTTCACAATGTAAATTTCCGTTAAAATTTTATATTGATGCACTTGCTTTTATTATCACTTAGAATTTCTTAGTATTAACAATTTGGAAGTTAAAAACTACTTGGTTTGTTTTAGATATCTTGAGGTCTCAGGAAGTCTATTCTTTGATAGGCTCGTGAATTAATTTCACAGCTCTAAACATTTTAATCAACATTTTAATTATATGTTTTAGTTTTTTTTATTTTAGCAACTTCTGAAAATGTTTTTATTTATTTATATTTTAATATTTAGGAAGATGGATTTTTTTTATATATAGGAAGATCATGATGTAAATATTTGATTCAATTCAATTACAAATTCAATTTTTAAGGTAAGTTGTTTTCCTTTGCACATATAATTGGAATGGCATTTCCTTGCATTTTACTTAATTAGATAATTTTTTATTTTAATATAGTCAATATTATTTTTCTATTGCAAAAAGATAATGCAGAAATGTCTCTCGCCCTGATAATAGAACAAGATGACAATCCTATAAGAAGTTGAATAAATTTTTATTTTTAGAAGAGATAAAACAGTACGTCAATTAATAAAACATTATCAAGTACATTTTCTAGAAGAATATGTATTGAAAGAATTACTGTATTTAAAATTCTGGTAAATTAATATAATTCAAAATTCGGATGGGGTTGTTTTTTTTTTTCAAAATTTTATCATAATTTTCTCTACAAAGCTTGACTATCCTGTGGGCTATTATGTGAAATTTTGCAACATTCTATGGGTAGTTTTTTTTCAACATTCAATATCTCCAAAAATGTGCTAAGTGTGGTCTGTAGAGCGCCAACACACACACACACACACACACACACACACACACACACACACACACA
>JAPMOR010029352.1:740188-759273 GCA_026543865.1 Argiope aurantia
CACACACACACACACACACACACACACACACACACACACACACACACCGTTATTATAAGTAGACTATGAAGAGACACTTCCCAGTATCCGCGCTGGTATACAATATTGTAGAAGCATATTTTGGTATTATAAATTAATCGTACTAATTAAAGTATTTAACTATTCCAAATATTTTGTAATGCATGCATTTTATATTTTTGTACAAAGACAATCATATTTATTTGACGATCAGAAAAATAAAAACTTTTTAATTGTCCTGTTGCTTGTCCTGACCTTGGCTCCCGAGACAACTACCTCGTTTGCCGAATCGGAAATCCTCTATTGACCTGTATCAAAATTTGATACAAATTGGTCAGTGGATTGAATGCCTAAAAGTGACAATGAAGCTATTCGTATGCATTTGAACACGATATCCCAATAACGCAAATAGTTGGATAAGCAAAGCTGATGTCTCTTCTGTGTACTCTAAATGATAATTCTGTATGAAATTTTACTCTCTAAGGTAATTAGCGGCAAGAAATATAAAAGGCATACTGTATTATACTTTCTGCATAGCTTAAGACACAAAAGTATCATTTTTGGTAAGAATAAGAAAGCCGAGAGGAAAAATTCTTTTCCTTGTTTTGTATTTATGCTGGAAAGCAATTGTTGGCATTATGCTGACAATCATCTCTGCTTGTAAATGTTTGAAACAGAAATGTTCAATACTTTTTAGAAAACTGGGCGAATACTAATTTTGGCTTTATCCAGTATTACTATAAAGCAGTAAGAACTCTTATAACTACCTTCAAACACACCTTCTTTTTGCAAAACCTAATAAGTTTTCTATACTGAAACTTACTAGATGATGCAAATATTATTATTAAGCCATTTAACCCTTTCATTCCTAAGATCATTTGAGTTCTGGCCCCTCAGAATACGTAATCACCTAATTACTCGTTGAAACCTCTTCTATTACTCTTAAAAATAGCAATGAGCAATAATCATGTTATTTAGATGATATTCAAAGGAGGATTCCAATTAGTTTATGAATATTAAGAAAATGTATGCTAGGATGTCCTTTGGGAGTACTCAGAAAACTTCCTTGCCCCTAAACTCATCTGGGAGAGCAACTCTAACGAACAAAGCAGGCTCCTCGGGTATTTAAACAATCATGTTTAACGAAAGGGGTTAGGCAACTTCACAATGATATTTAGGCGTCTCAATCAACCGCTATCATTTTGTTAAACAGGCGTTTGGACCCTTCAGTATTGACAGCGTCAATATAAAAATCAATTGCTTTTCGCCTAATATACCTACCTACAAGTTGGCTGTAAAAATTTGAGTAAATAATTTTCATCACGCGATATTTTAAATGAATGCAAGAAAGAACAACGATTACTTACCAATGGGTAGCATTTTATGATAAAGTGAGACTATTAGTCGGTAAAATGTAGAATTTTGATTTTTTTTATTGAAAAATTGCCCCATTTTTCATTTATAAGCAAATAGTTCTTTTTGAATTTCTCTTATTTTGTAGCTCTATTAACAATTCTTATTATCTCTTTTTGAAGTTCTCTTAATAGCTCTTATTAATTATCTTTTATCTTCAGTTTCAAAACAAAAAAAAGAGGAATAAACCTTTATTAATTGTTTAAACTTAAATCAACTTATATTTATTTTAATTTTTTTGGAATTCCTACAAACTTTAATCGCAAAAATCGTGCTTCCAAATCATCCAAAATGTAATGAAAGCTTTTAATATAACTCGTATTTCAATTGTTAATTACCCAGTGAAACGAACCATATCATATATTTATTAAGTTGAAAATAGTACATCTCAAGAATATTTCTCAATCAATATTTTTAGAAAATGGTATGCTAATTAAATAATCTTAATTGTAACGCCGACATTTCAACATTTAATTCTTGTTTAGCTTAAGAAAACAATCTGCAATCGCCTTACAATTTCTCGCATAAAAATAACATTCTGCCAGACCGAATTCCATGTTGTAACTTTCTTTTTGTAAATTTAACTTCTAAATAAACCTCTTTTCTTTCTTCCACATCATTTATATCACATGTTGAATTATAAAGAGACAAACACATTTGATACTCAACAACTCCTGAGGATATTACGTTTGATACAAATCGATCAAATTTCCTAAATTTCGATTTAAAAATCACTAAATAACGAAGCAATTTCATGCGAAGTATTTTATTTTTCTACTTTATCGTTCAAAAATTCTCACAGGGAAACAAAAACATCAAACAGTTAAGTTATTGAAATAATTTAAACAAACAATTTCGAGTACTTAATTTCCTTTCATTTATTTCGAGAACAAAGCATCATTACAAACTCTAGTTTAAACATCCGAAATCTGCCCATCAAAATCACAAGATATGATCATAACCTTTATCTCGAAGTGTCTTCTTGACGTACTGAAAGGATATTTGTGTAAGATATTCCTGTCTGCGGAGTTCATACTCCATTTCTTTGTTTCGTTACTTTGTTCTACACTTCCCCGACACAGCCCGCCTTTGTGGATGCGTGCTATCAAAGGTCTTTGTGCGAAGGGACGGTCATCTTCGGACTGCGTACGTGACGGAAATTTCACGAATGAACTCAAGTGGCAGTCAGTATTTGTAAACATGGATTTCATTGCTATCGGCCGCAAAGAATTCCCTACCGATGACACGCCCTTACCGCCTTATCGATCTTCCGCTTTTTATGACGTACATTACGGCCCATTTGTTTATACGAGTTTAATCTGAACTGTTACCGCTCTCAAGTAGATGAAAAAGAGCCCTGCCGAGAATTACCTGGATTTGAATCAACTCATGGGGAATCGCAGTACAACCAATACGTACTGAGAAGAAGGTGCTAACCAGTGAGGTTTTTCCCCCAAAAATTTTCTCGCGTACCCTTTAATAAAAATCCCCCTCTCTGAATAAAAGGCATTTAAGATCTTGCATGGTATTGGCGAATAATAATTACAAAAATCAAGGCATTTGGCTTGAACCTATCATTTCTACTTTCTCGTATTCGTAGTAAAGAGAAAATATATTAATCGTTAAAAATTCGAACTCGAGATTTTGATCAATCTTGACGTTTTAGATCTCCCTAAGTTAAAAAAAAAAAAAAGGGAAGAAAAAATGTCAGTCTGTCACAAAATAACTCAAAAATGCTTTGAGTTTAATATACAGTCTTTATGCCAAATTTGCAGGTTTTTATCAAGTTTCGAATAAAATCTGTTCAGAGGAAGTACGTCTGTCTGACCGTTCGAATATAAGTTTACACGATATCTACAAAACGAAGAGAGCTAGATAAATAAGATTCAATATACATATTTAACATCTATAGTGCAGACTCCTTCAAATTTTGAGCCGCATTTGACAAAGAGTTGATTGTCTGTCGGTCTGTACTTTCAGAAACATGTAAACACGATAATTCAAAAACGCAATAACTTTACTACATGAAATTTGGTATAGAATTTTGTGATTACAAGTGCATTTTTGTTTCATATCATGGTTTTAAAAGACTGAGAAAAACGGGTGAGATACACAGATTCGATTTTGGAATACTATTAACAGCATATCAGGGATTAATCATCAAAATCACGCTGAGGATGACACGATAAATTCAATAAAAATGCTCAATTCATTCCTAAGATTTCGAAAATTCAAAAATTTCGTAACTATTCTACGCCAGTGCCATGCAAGGCATTCTCTGGCATGACAAGTCTGTTAGAGAATATGCGAGAAGGTTTTGAGGAGACCACTCCCGTTGTTCATTGAATCTAGCGTGCGGCTTTTGACGGTTAATTTCTGACCCGCAGTTGATACACAAATGTCAGAAAATCGTATAAGTGCTTTGTATACTTTTTTGAAGCCCGTTTGAAACCGAAATTTGACAAAGAGCTGCAGTTGTAGTCATAAGATCTAATATCAAATTTCATTTATTTAACTTATTGCACTTTTCAGTTAGCACATCTACATGCTTATGAAAGTTCAGACCGCTAAACAAACAACTCCTGGTTGAATTTGGATCAAACTTTAATACGAATCTAGATTTAGATATAAATCTCTATACCAAAATTGATCTGCCTAGTTCTTTACGTTTTGTAGTTAATATGTTCAATCGCCCTTGGGCATTCGGTCAAACGGTACTTTTCCGTTAGCCGGGCGCAAATGTCACCAATTGTGAACCAAATGCGAATGTGGCGATATTCTGCATTATTGGGCGATTTTTCGTTTGCGCCTTTCTAACGAATTGTGAACCAAACGCGAATTGGGCGTAAGAAATTTGGCGGAATTCTACATTATTTGGCGATTTTTCGTTTGCGCCCGGCTAACGGAAAAGTACCTGTCAAACAAATTTTCTCCGAATGGATTTGAGCCAAAATTTGATAGAAGTCTACAAATTTGGTGATAAGTTTACATAAAAAATTTCATCTGTCTAGCTCAAAACATTTCATTATAGACAGATAGACAGACATAATGTCAAAAATGTGTTTTTCGAAATCAGGGAGGTTTAAAACGGGCAAAATCTCGGATTCAAATTTTTTTGATGATTACAATATTTTTCCCTCTGTATACTTCGTACAAAAGGAAGCAGAAAGTACAATAAGACACCAACTTACATGACAGAAATCGGGCAAATCGGGATCTAATTTTGCATATAAATTGGAACATTGCATTGAATTAGATACAACTGAAGAGCCGTTTGAAAGAATAACAAATAAAGAATGCAGCTTTCATATAATGCATAATTATGATTATCTTTTTGCACAAAAAAAATACATATCTGTTAACATGGTAACTGGGTATGACGAAATATTTCAAGGCAAAACCACTTCAATATGAGTTAATTACTAGGTTAACAGGTTAATAATAAAAGAAATATAACATAGCATCCACTATGAAGGTCGTTTGACCGACAAAAACTAAATTTTTGCACATATATACTTTTAGGATGAGAATGTGCGCCTCAGATTCTTTTAACTATTTTAACGAAATAAAAATCAACCTAGGTTTTGATTGTTTTCCCGCGATTACTTCCTATAAAACTTATATTTACACCATAATAAAATTAAAAAATGATGCCAATTTAGTTGCCGCTCAAAAGTTTTGTAAGTTTTGGCGATCTTTATTTTAAATCTTTTTTTGCATAATTTTTAATAATAATTTCTTTATTGCAGTCTCTGTTGCAAAATTTTGAAAGTCGTTTGATCAGTACCTTTTGAAGCGCTATTTCACGATTTCCTACAGATTTTACAGATCTTTGATATAACGCATTAGAGTCATTGGACTACCGGATCATACAGCATCATAATAATAACAAAACAATAAGCTGCTCTATGTCAAGGAAAAAATATACATCCACGCTATTGATTCAAAGTTTCTAATATTACACGTTCATAAATGATTTGGATATCTTCTTTTACGCTTAAACAGATAAACTGCCTTAGGAAATTCTATAAAGTTGCAGCTTTTGTTGGAATCGAATTTGCAGACACATCACATTGATATTATAGTCCTATAAATGAATGTAACATAATCGTAGCGGTTAAATCCAACTGAAACCAAAGAGTTGTCTTCCTGAAACTTTTTCACCCACTCTAATAAAAGTTTTAACCTCCCTTCCAAATCCCAGCGTTGAGCACCTCAAAAATACAAGAGAGAAACTTGCGATATAGAGGTTGGTTCTTACCACCCTAGTGCGTACAGAAATAGTATGAGGTTAGTTATCTCTGACCGAAGAAGGGACGTACTTCCTACGGGAGGAGTTGTTCCATGGCTGGTGATGGCCTTTAGGAATCAATCATAGTTCCTACCCATGCTATCACGGTACTCTTGTTATTCTTATTTATATGAATTTTTAAGATGGGGTGGAGTAGCTTTCACGGTTGCCTTTTCTTCCTAATCTAGCCTAAAATTGTGGTTCTTTTGACAAAGCTGTAAAGTGTATTTTCAGTGCTCACATTTATATTTTCAGTGTCCCACACAGAAGAGTTTTGTACTTCGTTGTATAATAAAGGCAACGGATTATGATAACGAACGTCCTCTTTATCTCGGTTCGATTGAAACCAAAGCTGACAGAAATACAATTTTTTTACAAAGAGATCAAATACAAAATTTCATTTATTAAAATCGTTGCATTCCTGAGTTAACATGTTTTACATGTACACAAAAGTACAAACTGGCAGACGATTAATACCGTTAATGGATTTGATTCATTCAAACTTTGGCGAGGATCTACAATTTAGGTGCTGAATTTGAGTAATAATTTTTTTCATATAGCTTAATATGGTTTATAGTTATCGTACTCACTATTAACCGGAGAGCCAATGGATAATAAATTAGTTTAAAACTTTTTGAGTTATTGCGTTTAACGACAGACAAATATAATCCTAACCAACCGGAGTGGTCTGGTGAAGCTTTATAAGCCAGATAATAGCTCCTGGACAGGAGTGATCACTTTTGTCTAGTGGTCATGGTACTCGGCTACAAACCCAAACATTGCGAATTCGGCCGTCGCTATCTCCAAATCGCTACATTGGTGACCCGGACATGATATGAAAACGCAACCTTCTGGTGTCCCTCAAATTTTCTCGCATACGCTCTAATAATTCCCCCCCCCCCCACACAAAAAAAAAACACGTCTAAAACTTGAATAAGAAAGAGAACGCCTTGCATGAGACTGGCATACAATTGCTACGAAATATTTACCTTTTGCAAGAATTTAGCATTTTTATTGAATCTATCGTGTGATCCTTGGCGAGTTTTTAGGCGATTAATCCCTGGCATACAGTTAATAATATCCTAAAATATAATTTGTGTTTCTGACACGTTTTTCCCAACCAAATGAATCCAAAAATTTGACACAGAGCTATACTTTTTGTCACGTACCAAATTTGATATATTTATATCATTGAGTTATTGAGCTATGGCTTTACGTGTTTCTAAAAATTCAAGACGATCAAGCCCTTGTTGAATTTGGCTCAAAATTTGATAGATGTGTAGATTATAGAAATTAAATCTGTCTACCAAATTTTATTCATCTAACTATCCTCGTTTTGTAATTATCGTGTTAATTTATATTAACACAATAATTAAATAAATTAACAGACTTCCTCTGAATGTATTTTGCTCAAAATTTGCCAGAAATCTACAAATTTTGCAATTAGTCAATATACCAAATTTTATCCGTCTAGCTCAATGCGTTTTGAATTATTTTTTTCACAGACTGTCTCACATAATGAAAAAAATTTGTTTTTTGAACACATGAAGATTTAAAAAGTGGAGATTCCTCAACATTTCCAATTCGAATTTTTTGTGTATTACTATACTTTTATTATATTTCGTATCAGAATTTAAAATGTTTCCTTTGGACTCAGAAAGATCTTAAATGTGAAGATTCCTTAGAATTTCAAGTTCGAATTTTTTGTGTATTACTATACTTTTATTATATTTTGTAGCAGAATTTAAAATGTTTCCTTTGGACTCAGAAAGATCTTAAATGTGAAGATTCCTTAGAATTTCAAGTTCGAATTTCTGACATTTATAATGCGTTCCTTTGTGTATACTTCAGACAAGAATAAGTAACAATTAGAACGTGAGTGGCTTGATCAATGATGCATTATAAAAATTTCCTGAAATAAAAAGGGCCAAAAGTATGTATAAAAGGTATAAAAAATCTTTTCAAAACAACAACAACAAAATATTTAAAAGAATTTTAAATATTTTTTTTTCTAGTGGAACGCTATTTTGGTGACATCAAGAATTCTAACATTAAATCGTTGTCAAATTTGGAGAAAAGAACGATTCATCATCTTCAAAACGCATTGCTGATTTATGTATGCAGCTGCCGATTCTGGCGTTTTCATTCATTCGTGTCAAGGGAAATCATCGCAGACGTGTTATTCTTAACAAGTTTTAGTTGCTTCCGCCCATGTGGCGGAGTTATTTTCGACATCAGTCGGTTTCTGAATGCTTATAATTTCGCATATCATCATGTGTTGCATTAATTTATTAAAAATGAAAATAATACTATAAATAGAAATAAAGAGGACATAATTTTCAATATTAGCAACAAATAAAAACAATTGAAACAATGCAACAGATAGAACTAAAACTTCTAAATTTCCCGAAAGGCTGAGGAAGAGCAAGTGTTATTTTCAACACCATGCGATTGTTGAATGCTTTTAATATCGCATATTTTCATGTGTTGTATTAATTTATCAAATATAAAAACAAAAAAATTTAATGCTTTAATACTATGAATAAAAATAAAGAGGAAATAATTTTCAGTATTAGCAACACAAAAAAAATGATGAAAACAATACAACAAATACAGCTAAAACTTATAAATATCTCGAAATGCTGAATAAGAACATTTTCGTTTAAGAGTCATAACTGATGTTTTCGATTGCAGAATTAACAGGGGAATGATATTACATAAACATGAAGTGGTTCTAAAATTTTATATTATAAGTAATAAGCAGAGGTAAATAAAAACATATTTCGTAGATGTTGTAATTTTTATTACATTTAAATTGAGAACGTGTGACATATGATATACGGAATCTGAGGCGATCAACTTCTTCATTAATTGCTATCCATTTATCATGAGTTATTCTACAGAATATATCAATGGATGCCATTTGTTAACTACGACGAAAATGATGAAATTCGACCAGTCTACAGAAACAAGTGTGAGCTCTGTTGCTCGAGGGGGTGAGTTTCTTTCTTGTTGATAAACACTTTGGCTTAATATAAGTGGAACAGTCATCATTCTGGTTAGAAGATGACAGAGAATCAAAGATCAAAATATAACTCTGCTTTTAGTCATTGAATTAATTTCTTTCTTTGCTTCCGTGATACTGTCTGAATTTCAAAGCAATAGTCTAAATCTTAAGTCTTCCGACTTTTGTTTGTGTTAAAGTAAATTTATCAGTAGTCCTTCAACAGCTGGAACAGTTCCGCATTTTATTTTTGTTTAATATTGACTTGAAAATGAATTCTAAAATTTCACGAATTATTTGCTTCGGTTTTTAAATATAAACATATTGAAACTTGAAAAAATTTGAATTTAATTGAAAAAAAAAGAACTGCTAAAATAGTTCATTTTAAATTAAAAGTAAAATAAAATTAATTTTCTTACTAAATTTTGTTATATGTAGAATATTAAATGTTATATACAAGCAAAAGCAAAATGAAATGTTAAAGTTCTTTTACCAGCACCTGAAGGAAGTTATGCAAGTGCGGAAGGATTGATGCAAAAACCACCGAAGTGTTCTCTGTGGTACCTTCCGTTTCCGTCGTATTCCAAGTATCATATATATACACCTTCCTGAATCTATTGAAACTCTTATTAATTTAGCTTCAACGAATACTCCAAAGGAAATAATATTCTTTAAATTTGAAATTCTAGATTGTGACATTGGTCCACCAGACTTTTCAAATTTTAAAATTGTTCAAAATAGGAAGAAAAAATTGGAAAAAAAAAGATACTAACATTAATAGGAATAATTTGCTCAAACGTGTTAAAAAAACAGTGAAATTTTATAAAACTGTGCTAGTGCAGCAGCATCTAAAGTCAATTCGAACATAAGCAAACTTCTATGTTTGGAGAAACTTCACTCAAACAAGTCTCAAACTCGAGTTCCAAAAAGTCTGACTCTTCCTTTAATTCCCCAATGAATAAAATCAGTTCCAGATGAGGGCACTACATCCATTTGTCTTGTTCACAAAGATTCTCTAAACTGAATGTTTGGAAACAGATGATTAAATGAATACTTCGAGTGCCACATGTAGGAATATGTTAGTGATGAATTAGAAAAAAATATGTTCAGATGTTAGAATGACGCCTCTAACGCCTCCTAAAACACTAAAACAAAAGTTAATATATATCAATCTAACGAAGCATAAAAATGTATTCTTTTGCTTGTTCATGTTTACTCCGTTTTACATCTTTTATTATGATAGAATACTTAATAATTTTCAAATATATAAATATCAATTGTTTTGTTTTGTAAAGACTAAAACAAATTGTCTTCTTTGACAATTTATTTTAGTCTTTATGTTTTTTCTGAGGAAGAAAATAACTCGGGTTTTTAAATTATTTTTTTATATTTGATTCTACAATTTTATTGGTATTTTATTTCATTCGTTGCAATTTTGAATTTCACTAGTGCACTAATCATTTTTTTAAACTTTATCATCCATGTTTTTATATCAATTGCCGAAATTTTAAAATATTTTACATTTCAATTCTAAATTTCATATAATACCATATGCTTGGCGCATATGGCCGAATTTGGTTTTTACATCAAACACTCTATCCGTAGTATAATAGCGATTTTTTACTTCTAGAAAAAAATCCTGAATTACAGAAGGTGCTACTTTATTTGAATTAATTGTATTGGGTTATTCTGTATCATATTTATTACTGAATAATTATATGTATAATTTATTCAGTATTAATAGTAATACTGAATAAAGTAATACCAATAATAAAAAATTCAGTAATACTAGTAATAAAAAATTGATTAGGAATTTCTTTATAAAAAAAGCTACTGAAAAATTGGGGTTTAAAACTTCTATTAAATGTAGTGGTAATGTAGATGATCCAATCTCAAGGAAAAATAGCAACATTAAAAGTAAAATGTTTTATGTAAGCTTTTTTAATTCGTACAGCATTTTTTTTTTAATTCTCAGAATTAACCATTTTACTGCTACTAATTTTTTTTTTCGAAATTTTGTCCAAAGATATCTTACATATTTTCCTAGACAGTAGGATTGGGCACTAAAGATCGAAGTTGTTAAATTGAAGTAATTATTTGAATATTTTTAAGTTAATATGATTTTAAACATTAATAATACCGATTCTATTTTCGCAGAGAAAGAAATCATCTTTTTTGTTTCTTTAACATATCTGAAAAGTCAATATCCATAACGCTTTGAGTTTATAATGTTGTATCATCGTCGAAACTATTTGTTTACTGTCTCTATCAGACAAAATATTTATGAATAAACAAGAAATAGTCAAAGAATTCTTTTATGAAAAATGTCTATTTTCATATATTATTTATGTTATTTCCCGAATGCTTGATCCATTTTATGGTATATTAAGAACAGAAACTTCACAAAACAATGCAAAAGATAATAGGAATTGAAGTCATAATAAACAAAGTTATGTTTACAGCTGCTATTCATTAAAAGGAAATGAAAACAAAACATTCCAAGCATTTGTTTACCAAGGTTGTCATTTATCAAGTAATAAAAATAAATGATGAAAATGTCGTTTTCTAAAATCTTTTGATGCTTAATCTGTTTTGTTTTCATATGACTTATGAAAAATTTTAGATAATAATTATTCAATATATTATCTGAATATTGTTTAAAAATTGAAATGAGGTAAAAACCGCTCTGAATTATGTTTAATGTAATAAACTGTATTTTCCTGTTTATATTAATTTTTTTTGTTATCATCTTTTGATTTTCCCGCAATCAGTTATGGAACTTTAGCAATTAAATTAGAATATTAAGAGAGAGACTGGAATAGAATTGAACGTTTTGAACAAATGTTTGAAAAACATTTCAAACATTTGTTTAACATTGATGTATTTTATCAAGTAAGAAAAAGAATTTATCAACATATCATTTTCTAGATTCTTTTGATACTAAATCTATTTTTTTTCAAAAAGAAATGACTTATGAAAAGTTTTAAATAATTTTTATATTTAATATTTATACATATTTTATTTTATTTTTATTACTTTTAATATGTGATAACATAAATCTATATCTATATCTACTCTATACTTATAAATAAAGCTCAATGTGTGTGTGTGTGTTGGCGCTCTACAGGCCAGGTCATTTGACCTACAGCTGCTAAATTTGGCACATGTATACCTCAGAGGTCAGGAATGTGCACCTGAGGACACTTTTTTTAAATTTTTAATTAGAATTTTAATTATTAATTAAAAACTAACTTTTCCGCCAAAAAATCTTCCATTTTCCCCACCGCCAAATGAGTAAGGTTTCAGGTTTTTTCCCCCCACTCTAATGAAGCTAGGGTTAACATTTTTCGGCCGATTATTTCAAACGATTCTGTTTATTTTCTTAATGTTTTATGCATTTAAAATTAAACATTGTTAATTAATCCATCTTTCAGATTCATTCTGAAGTACTTTTGAATTAAAATAAAACAAAATACAGGAAATTAAAAATTTCTAATCTGCATAGCGTTACCCCAACTGGCGTAGAAAAATTCTCGCATTTGCGTTATCGTAACTGGCGTTGAAAATTCACGTATGCGCATTGTGTTCTGATTGTTGACAATATTATCAACGCATGATTCTTGATTTAAATTATTTTTAAGTTAGATGCATGCTTTTGTAATTAAATTGTATTTATGTTAGTTATATACTTTCTGTATATACTTATAGTTTTAAGTATATCGTTTTTAAGTAGTTTTTTAAACCTGTTTTCGACCGATTATTTTAAACGATTCATTTTATTTTCTTAGTGTTTGATGAAATTAAAATTAAACATTGTTAATTAATCGATCTGTTCATGATGAATCTGATAAATGTTTGTTGACAAATTCTTGAGATATTACATAAATTAAGAAGGATATTCTTTAGTGCCCTTAAAGTTTAAACGCTCAGTGACTCTGTTATCAATAATTATATCATAAAGAAATGCTTTGTTTCAGTAAAAAATATTATTATATTAATTGCAGATTAATTCTTTCCACTTAAATTTAAAACATAAATTCTACGGGAGCTAACAGAAAATTAGAGTGTTATATATTACGTTATGAGTGAAGGCTTTTATAATATTATGAATGAATTATATGAATATCAAAATTTGAAGTTTTAAAATATTTTGATGAAGAATCTATTAAAGAATGAATTGCATAAAATATTTAATTATTAAAATTTAAACGAACATTAAGATTGGCGAACCAGCTGGTCGCGAAAGGCGGCTAGTATTACAATATTTGTAATAAATAAATAAATAAATATAATAATATATATAATAAAATTAACTTTATTATATATTTATTTTAATAGTATTCAGAAATTGAAATGCAGTAAAAATCCTTCTGCATTCTGCTTAGCTAATATGTTAAACTGTATTTTCCTGTTTATATTCTTTTTTTTTTTTTATTTTGTTAACAGCTTTTGATTTTCCCCTCAAAAATCAATTTTGGAACTTTAGTAATTAAATTACAACATTAAGTTTATTAATGCTGTATTATTATTTTATATTCATGCTTCTTTTCTTTTATCAAATACTAGATTCATTTAAAATTACTAGTTTCAAAATAATAGAAACAGGCTTTTAGTAAATCACAATAATTTCAAATGTGATAAATTGTTTTTAAAAAAATTTCGCTGTGTTAGCTTTGTTATACAAGTATGTTGATATTTTTACGACTTTATAAATACAAACATTTTGCAATTAACTCATGATCCTAATACATTTAATGGCTTTTGAATTTTTATTAATAACAGCGCTATCTAATCTGCCAGGAGTTCTAAAATTGGGGGTTAAGATATTAAACGAGCAATTAAGACATTAAAAAACTTCTATTCTGCACATTTCTATTCAAGACTCTATTTTTATTCAAAAACTATAATGTAAATCCAAAACATAAAAAAAAACGATTAATTATTGACAAATGAATATTGAATCCCTTAACTTAATTTCTAAAAAAATATCGAAATTCATAAAATTTTAATAAATGTTAAAATAATTTTTATATATATATATATATATATATATATATATATATATATATATATTGCTTTCAGATATTGAAGAATTTCAATAAACATTAGCAGGAATGGTCTCCCCGAAACTTTCTCACATGCTTTCTAATAAATGTACTTGTGCATTATTAAACGAAAGTCTTTGCCCAACAATAGACACGAAAAAATCCATTAGCATGTGATTTATGTTGATTAATCAATGGGAAGCGAAAATATAAAAGCGAATAAAATTAAAATTTGACATAACATTACTATTGTAGCCAAAAATTAAATGCCAAATGTCATGCATTTTAATCATGGCGTTTTTAGATACAGAGTTTACATGCTTGTGAAAATGCAGACCAGCAAATGATCAAACCTTTGATGAATTTGGTTCCAGATTTGAAACACCTGTACTTTAAATTTTAAATATGTGTACCAAATTTCATCCATCTGACTTTCTTTATTTTATATTTATTGTGTTAACTTATAAACAGCCGGGCAGACAGATTTCCTCTGAATGTATTTCGTTCAAAATATAAAAGATATTTATAATTTCATAGACCATATACCAAATTTCATCCGTCGAGCTCAAAGCGTTTTTAAGTTATCGAGCTCGCAAATGAACATAAATCTAAATAAATATATATATATATATATATTTGCAATCTAATATATAAAGCATGAAGATTCGTCAAAATCTCAGATTTGAATTTTTTGAAGATTGCAATACTTTTCTCTTTGTGTATTTCATATATTGATACTGAAATATTGATTTAAATTCCTTTCATTAAAATTTAGATAATTATATTAAATTCACCTCCTTTTTATGTATGCATAATTCTTAACTTTTAATTTCTTTACTTTCTCAAATACGAAACACAGAGGAAGTACTGTAATCACGAAAAAAAAAATTTTGAACTCGAGATTTTAATGAATCTCCATGTTTTAGATTTCCATGTATCCGCAAAAACACATGTTTCAGCATTATGTTAATAGTTTCTTTTATTAATTTTTTTTTTAAAAATTCGTGACAAAGCATCAATATAAATAAGAAATGTGTTTTCGAATTAATCTGAGATGTTAAAAAATATTCCAAACAAGGCTGATGTCAGAATACCTCGCGTCTCTAGACAAAGAAAAAAAATTCATGTACTTTTTCTTCACTTTTTTTTTACTATTATTATTTTTCACTCTTTTGTTTTACCTACTCTTTTTTAAATAAATTCAAATTCAAATGCAATGCTTAATCAGACATAACATAACCAAATATCAACAAGTTTGGTACAAATAATAATTACTTTTTAATTAAAAAACAATTAAATTATATTAAAAGATCAAGCAATTTTCAGTAATATTCGCATTTAACATTAATCATAATCGTCATATTCTCATTTTAAACATCAATAATTTTTAACATACTTAATAATATATATATTGCAGAACTAAATACATATTTTAATTCAAAATTCATCATAAGGAATGAATGCTATGCATTTGACGGACAAACTCTTATTTGGACACTCGAGCTAAGAGTCAACCCGATGATGGATTTGATCAATTCCAAAGACAAAACCTTATGCAACCCATCCATCTAACTCACTGTGTTTTTGAGTTATCCTATGCAAACGGATGAAAAAGTCTCCATTGAAGGATTTTGTCAAAAATTTAACAGAATTCTACAATTTTGATGCAAAAAAAACATACTTTTCTAGTGTCTCTTTTCGAATTAGTTGCGTTTCTGAGATATCGGGTTCGCACACATAGAAATTATTGTAAAAAATAATTTTCGCTCTCAGAAAGGTCCAAATCATTGAAATTTATTCTCTCGTTGATCTAGATATTTTGTGACCCTAGGGAGAAAACGAAGCGCCATTTTATAGAAATAAGTCATTTCAATATAAGATTAACTTAATCAACATGTTAAAATTTGGCTTTAAGCTAAAGCTAGTCGTAAAAATACTAAGTTTAGTACTTTCCCCTTATTTTAGCAACTATAGAAAAATATATTGTTTTTATTTTTATTATTATGACTTATAATGGCACACTATCCACATTTATATGCAATACATTTTAGATAAATTCGTGGTATTTACAAATATTATAATGTTTAAATATAGGAAGCAGACCAATTATATTTGACAAATAATTGATATTGTTCCAATATTTAGAATTAAAAAAACTGCATTTTTTATTTATTTGGCTATTAAGTTAATAGCATATTTAATCGATTTGCCTACTAACAACTACCTAGTCTGCCTAGTTCGAAATTCACAACTTGAATTTTTAGAATCTGGAAGAATTTTTAAGTCTTTTCCTACATTTTCCTAACAGGCTTGCTTTTATTTCACGTATGAGAAAATGGAAAAAAATTACAAGCAAATATTAGCATCAAAAATGCATGCTAATTTAACTTATATTATGCATGCTAATTAACTAATTCATCTAAAATTTAACTAGTTTGTATTTAACTAATCTGAAATTAAAAATAAATACAATATTAGATTGTATATCATTGGTCAAAAATGCTTTCTTTTTTTTTTTTCAGTTTTCTAAATGAAAAAATAAAAATAAAAATTTCTAGCAAATATTAACGTTAAAACCGCATGATATTTTAAATTAAAATATCCATTTAAAATTTGACTAGTTTTTTGTTTAACTAATCTGAAACGAAAAAATAAGTACAACAATAGTTAGTATATCAATGGGCAAAATGCTTTCTTTTTCCAGCTTTGTAAATTTAAAAATGGAAAATAAAAATTACAAGCAAATATTAGAGTGTAATTATTACATTATATTAATATCTAATATTAATATATTTAACACTAGCCGCCTTTGGTGACCACCCGGTTCGCCAATCTTAATGTTCGCTTAAATTTTAATAATTAAATATTTTACGCAATTCCAACTTTAATAGATTCTTCATCAAAATATATTAAAACTTCAAATTTTGATAGTCATATAATTGACTCATAATATTATAAAAGCCTTCAATCATAACGTAATATGTATCTTTCTAATTTTCTGTTACCTCTCGTAGAATTTATGCTTTAAATTAAAGTGGAAAGAATTAATCTGCAATTAATATAATAATATTTTTAACTGAAACAAAGCATTTCTTATAATATGATTACTGATAACAGAGTCACCGAGCGTTTAAATTTTATGGGCGTTTAAATTTTATTATTAAAGAACATCTTTCTTAATTTATGTAATATCTCAAGAATTTGTCAACAAAATTTTCTCAGACTCATCATGAGCAGATCGATTAATTAACAATGTTTAATTTTAAATGCATCAAACTCTAAGAAAATAAAATGAATCGTTTAAAATAATTGGTCGAAAACTGGTTTAAAAAAACTACTTAAAAACGATGTACTTAAAACTATAAGCATATACAAAAAATATATAACTAACATAAATACAATTTAATTACAAAAGCATGCAACTAACCTAAAAATAATTTCAATCATCCGTTGATAATGGTTGTCATGGCAACAATCAGAAAACAATGCGCATGCGTGAATTTTCAACGCCAGTTACGGTAACGCAAATGCGAGAATTTTTCTACGCCAGTTGGGGTAACGCTATGCAGATTAGAAATTTTTAATTTCTTTTATTCTGTGTTATTTTAATTCAAAAGTACTTCAGAATGAATCTGAAAGATGGATTAATTAACAATGCTTAATTTTAGATGCATAAAACATTAAGAAAATAAACAGAATCGTTTGAAATAATCGGCCTTAAAAATGTTAATCCTAGCCTCATTACTGTTGGGGGGGAAAAAAAACTGAAGCCTTACTCATTTGGTGGTGGAGAAAATGGAAGAATTTTTGGCGGGAAAGTTAGTTTTTAATTAATTAAAATTCTAATTAAAAATTCAGAAAAAGGGATCCCAGGTGCCCATTCCCGACCTCTAATGTTATACATGTACCCAATTTGGTAGCTGTAGGTTAAATCATCTGGCCTGTAGAGCGCCAACACACACACATTGAGCTTTATTTATAAGTATAGATTTATTACATTTAGTATGTAATAAACATCTTGAATTTGTATCGCGATAATTTTAATATGATCTTAAAATTACATTGCAATTTAGTTTTATGAATTTTGAATGAAATTCGAGAAGTTTTATTTTGTTTGCAACTTTAAATTATATTAAAACGGAAGCTTAAAATATATTAACTGGAAGTTTGTAAAAATGCATGCTATTTTAAATTATAATATTCATTTAAAATTGAACTGATTTGCGTTTAACCAATCTGAAATTAAAAAATACAACAGTAGGTAGTAGATCAATGATCAAAATGCTTTCTTTTTCCAGTTTTGTAAATGGAAAAAAATTGCAAGCAAATATTAGCTTCAAAAAAGACGTGATATTTTAAATAGTTTAAAATAAATAGTTTATCGTAATCGTTTGTTCATTGTAACTTGATTCACAAAACAATGAATAATGAATAATCATGAGGATATTCTTTTCTTAAGCTTTCTTTTCACGTTTTATTTAATCACTCAATCCTGGATTGATAGCTAAAATTCGTGACAATCCACGTGAAATAAGAATAGAAATTTCTATTCGAAATTCGAAATCAGAAACAACTTGATAAGCGTTCCAAATCATTGAAGCTCTCTTTATCTAAATACAAATGTTTATAGTTGCAACAATCTATTGTTATTCTCATTATTTTATCTGCTTAACTACTATAAACATGGCGGACGTGCGACTACGTTCGTACGTGTATGTTTATAATTCGGGTTTCAATGTCACAGTAGACTTTATCGAAATGCCTTTAAACTGATTTTCGTGTTAGCTATATTTGTTCTAAATGTATTCCATTCCAGATTGGTTCTTAATCTTTAATTTTTTTTGTTTGTCAGGGTAAATAGTAAATATTGAGGAGTGTGACAAGTCCTAATTTTGTTTAGAATATGCACGTAGGCACGCGAGCAAAACAGCTAATTCTTTTATTTCTATTTGGCAAGCTATTTTTATTTGTTTCGTAGGAATTTAAAAGCAAAGTATGTAATCATGAAAATATTCGATCTGATGAATCGCCACGTGTTATATCTCTTCGAATTCGAAATAATCGCTTCTGGAATTATAACTGTTTGTCTTTCTGTCTGTAAATATAATAGCTCATAAATAGAATGGCTTAATGTGTAATAAAAATCTTAATATTACATGTAATATTAAGATGTTATGTAATTTTAAATGCAAAAACTGACTTTAAATATAATAGCTCATAAATGGAATTATTTAATATGTAATAAGCATCATAATATTATATGCAATATTAAGATATTAATATTACATGCAATATTAAGATGTTAATATTACAT